>CM076575.1:721632256-721795454 GCA_034641835.2 Pinus albicaulis
CTTCTTCTAGGTTGAAGCTCTCCCTCTTCAAAATATGAGGAGCACTTCATCTAGCAGAAAACCTCATCTTCTGGCCAGATTTGGAAGAGTTCCAGGAGTTGCACTAAACATTATACTGTTGGTGGTCATCCTTAAACCATCTCATTACGCCAACATTTCAGAGAGCTCATTCAGCCTAAGTGTTTCCGTGCATAATTTTCCATTTTTTTATTATAGCTATCTTCTTGGACTCACACATACCCCTTTGGATTAAGGGGGGGAATGTTGGAGACCTAATCCTCTATGGGTAGGTGTGGAAGGCAGACATTCAAAGAGGAGTCCAAGTGACCTTGGAATGTGGAATCCAAGAGTCACACCAATGTAATATAAATACATGTCTATGGTTAATAAAATGATATCTCATGCTTATCTTTCCTATGTGTGTATTTGACATAGCTGAGTTCAACAAGGCCTAAGGACAGACAAACTTTGAAGGAATAAAGTAGTAGCCAAGTGGGTTATCCAACCAGCCCTAGTTCATTTTATTGTAGAGGATTGAGTCAGTGGAAGAAGGGAAACCTCCATAGCCCTTGACTTGTCATCTTAGAGTAAAATATGGAAAAATTGGGCATACCAAAGAGTTCTTCACAAATGTAGTTGTGAACAACTGATAAAAAACCCTAAGTGTTGCAGACTTTAAAGGAAAAAAGAGGTAGATAGAGGGAAAGTTTTTAGTTGAGTTCAGTAACCTAAAGGATTTGAGTTCATTGACAAAGGAAGATTGAGGAGTTGCATAATGGGAGGCAAGAGGACCTGCCATATGTGTTTAGGACATGTGGAATGAAAGGGCTATGTGTGGCCACCATTAAAAAGTGGGTCAAGTGTTATATTGTTCAAGGTATATTGGTTGTCAAAGGACTAACACCAAACTCTATTTCTATTCCTTGTATCAGTGTGATTGTAAAGGGCCATGATCCCTGGTACGAGAGATCTATCTTATTCTATTATAGTTTGTAATTTAATGAAGAAAGGTTTGAAAAAGTTCAAAATTGTCATGTGCACTACTTGATTCCCCGATGTGTGTAGATTTATTTATGCAAAGTAGATGTGTTATGGCACTTGAGTGTGTTTGCATCAAATATTCTAAGACCAAACCCAGATTCTCATGTGTCGTGAAAATTCAACATATGTCTTGTTGACCTAAGAAATACTTGTAACTCATATTAGGATACTCATGTCCAATCTCAACTAATCCCACATAAGAAGTTACTAAGACAAGGCTCATCACATCCAACTGTAGTCGTAAAAAAACTAGGAAACAAAATTAACATCTTGACATGCCATAACACCTACCATGTCTTAAATACCTTGGCACTATGTGGCATGTGTTAGCATCCTCTAGATTCCTTGGCATGATTTTACAGACCCTAACACACCTTAACGCTTCCTGACATGCCTTGGTAGTTTAGCATACCTTGGCACCTCCTAGAATATAACCTTGTCACTCCCTCCTTAACACACCTAGAACTCATGGACACTCTATGTCAGAGACTCTTATTCATTCATTTACATGCATTTTTATCTAGTGCTTCCTTGTGTTTACCTGACACTCCCTAACACTCCCTAGCACACATTGGCACACCCTAACACCTGGCACATCTTGGCATGTTGCCCTCTTGGCATGTCGCCCTAGCACTCTAGCATACCTTGTCACTCTCTCCTTAGCACACCTAGAGCTCATTGACACTCCTAGTCACAAAATATTATCTATTCATTTCCATGAATTTTTACCCAGTGCTCCCTTGTGATTCCATAACATTCATTAGCACTCCTTGGCACATGTTGGTACACCCTAGCACCTAGGAAATCTTAGCATGTCACCCTGGCCTCTAACATGCCTTAACACTACCTAGCATACTTTGTCACTCCCTCCTTAGAACACCTAGAATTTACTAACACTTCCAATAAAAAACTCTTATTTTTTCATTTCCATGCATTTTAATGTAGTTCTACCTTGTGTTTCCCTGGCATTCCCAGTTAACACTTCCTTGCACCCATTGGTACATCTTGGACACATGATGACCTAACACTCTAAAATTCCTTAGCACTACCAATCATCCCTTGTCACTCCTCCTTAGAATACTTGGAACTCATTGAAACCCTTGTCACACACTCTTATTCATTCATTTCCATTCATTATGACATAGTGCTCCATTGTATTTCTCTATCACTCCATAACACTTCTTGGCACACATTGGGACACCCTAGAACTTGACACATTTTGGTATGTTTTCCTAGCACACTATCATGCCTTTTCACTACCTAGCATACCTTGTCACTCCCTCCTTATCACACCTATAACTTGCTAACACTCCCTATCACACACTCTTATTCATTCATTTCCATGAAATTGAAACTTGTCCTCCCTTTTGTTTCTGTGGAACTCCCTAGCATTTGCTGGCACCACACCCTAGAACCTAGCACATCTGGAAATGCCTAACATGCCTTGGAAATTTCTAGCATGTGTTAGAAATTCTTGGGATTCCCCGCACATCTTGGCACTCCCTAGTTGTCATGCCCTCATAGATAGCCTTACTTTTTTTGCGACTTGGGAACGAAACCAAGTCATTGAAAAAAATAATGTTGTGTCTAGCCCAAATTCTCCCTTTGTCTAAAATTTCTTTCCTCCTGTAAGTCCTATTATGAAATTCTCCTAACATGCTTCATCCATGGGACACCTGGAATTCACTAACACTCCTTGATAGACACTCATATTTGTTCGTTTCCTTTCAATTTGAACTAGTTATCCCTTTTGATGCCCTGACACTCTCCAATACTCCTTAGCATGCAGGCCCTCAAGAATATCTCCATTCAGATCCAAGTTCATTATATCTTTAGGCAACTCTATATAATATTTTCTAGCTTTGAGAGCATTGAAATATTTCTTTCCATTAGGGTGATGTTTTCCTTCGATTAGACCAATTGAATTTTACGGTTTCTATTTTTACCGACCACTTTTTAAAATAATTTAGGATTTTTGTATGGAGTTTATTCCTGCATTTCAACTCATCTAACTAGACAATTTCAGAATATATGGCCATACTCTTGGAAAAACCAACAGTAGAATGGAACATTATCATAGTCTAGAGGTTGGATCCATACATCATAATGGCAATCAATTTTAATAGACTTTGATAGGGGTTGGGATATGCTCATGTACACATAGATTTTGGCATGGGAGGTATAATGGTCCCTCCTTGTGACCTATGCGATCTTAAAAAACATTTCAATGGAGTTTCCAATTTCTTAAGAATCTATGGATCCCAAAATTCCTTGGGTAGAAAAAAAGGGCTCACCCAAACTAGAGCTGCCAATAATTGCTCCTTCTTTGGATTGTAGCATCCTCCCAAAATATCGTGAAATGCCAACATTATTAGAAAATTAAGGGCCAATTTCAAATATTATGGCCTTATCTTGAAGGTTGGAGAAGATCACCATAAAAAATTCTTTGGCTACTAGTTTCAAATCAATTTGGTCTTTGGGTTACCATTTGATGTGGATCCACTTAACAATATCCTTCTCATTAGGCCATATTCAAATAAATTTTCATATGAGAGCATTTTCTTTTAAATATTTACAGCAGCCTTCCAATTTTTTGGGTTGAACCATGTATTCAGGGTTTACAATTACTTTAGGAAGACATATGCTTTTTAATCAATATTTCCATTGTGCTCCAAGAATTAGATTGTCTTGGCTATTATAGTCACCATTGGAGCCTCATTATCCACTTGCATTAGACTGGTGATCACTAATCACAATGGTTATGTTGGAGGGGATCAAACCCCTCCCCACATGACCACTCATTTAGTCATTCTGATTTTGTTGGAGTTATAATAACCAAATTATCTATGTTTCCTTGTTGGAAGACCATGGTTTTTAATGGAAGATGGAGTAGCAAAACCTATATCTATATATATATATATATATATATATTATTTTTGTTTATATATATATATATATTATTTTAAATTAAATATAAGAACAATGTTTAGATTTTACTGATTATATATTCTCAATTATTTAAAGACAATTATATGTCTTAATTATTATTTTTAATTATTTTGTAAATATAATAATAATAATATTATTATTATTATTATTATTATTATTGTATCCGAGAGGAACCCAACAACCTGCCTCATACATAACTACTAGTAAACCTCTAGAGGTCTACAACTTTTCCTCATCTTCATAAATTGGGCCACAACCAACGAGATTTGAACTTTGCACCTCTTAGTATTAGTCTCTCTCTTAGTATTAGTATCTTTCTTGAGGAAAGATATTAGTCTCTCTCTCAACTACAGGTCTAGAATGAGGTCATTAATATTAGGCTAGCTCATAAATATACTCACTTCAAAAATATTCATTTATAGGAAGTCATTATATCAATATTTATTTAGACACTATAAATCATCATGTCGCTAACGAGAATTTGAAAATCAATGTATAAGATAAAAACTAGTCGATCCAACCATCCCAAACAATTTATCTAACATATTTTTTTATTTTGTTAAACATAATTTGATTTAAAATTTTTTGTAACTAAAATTGAAGAAAAAAAAAAGAAAAAAAAAGAAAAAAAAGTAATGCTAAAGGAAAAAAAACTAACAATAATGATTCTCTATTTCCCATATTAACCACTCAATTATAAAAATAAAAATAATCTAGTAGTTTCATCATAGGTTTCAAATAAAACGTCATAAGTGGGTAGCATATGGAAGAAGAGCATAAACGAAGACATATATGATATTTTTTTGTTGTTGTGAAAATGCTCGTAGGAGGCATTCATTAATATGGTTAAGCGTTTTTGGCCCAATTAAGATCATTTCATCAATTAAAATGTATCATATATGCTTAAGCTCTTCCTGAAATGTTGAAAGAGAATTTCCTTCTAAGGGCATGTGGAGGGAAACCTGTATTGTTGATGCTTGTATGTTGAAGCCTACAATATTGGTAGGGGAAAGAAACATAACTGGTGAAGGGCCTGAGCCATTAAGGGATGCAATTCTTTCTTTAATCATATTTTATTAGGAAGGGTTTTGCAGTTTTGACAATACCTTGTATGATCATTATTAAAGGATTGGAAATATATTTTTTTGCACAATGATTAGAAATAAGGATAATAAATTTGGTCTGCATTGGGGATAATGTGTTAGAGTTGGCTAGATTTTGTTTGCGTGTTTAATGAATATGGTGGATGGATCGAGTTATTTTCAATCAATCATATTCATATCTCTTGTAGGTTAAATGGGATAGTCATATGAGTGAAAGTATGGTTGTTTTCGAAATCACAAAGGTCAAGCATGTCAAAATTATTTAGGTGGATGACATTGGTAGAGTGCAACTGGGAGATTAATTATGATTTATGAAGGTCCATTGATTATGGAATCTGGGCTTCGTGAGTAGGTGAGTTTGCATTTACAATACGAGGAAGATTAGATTGTGTGCGGTGAAGATGTCAAGGTATATAATATGGGTGAAAGCATTGCTAGTTTGCAATGAAATATATAGTTGAATCTCCTATATAGCAATGAAATGGTTTGCATAGCATAATTTCAACTCTATATAAGTCAACGTAAGAGGGTGAATTTGTGGATGGTATTGAGGAGTAGCATGGTATGACACGAACTTTGGATTTTTGGGTTCTACATTTCCATTTTTTTTTTCTTTTCAAAGAGGGTCATACGACTGAGATTTTTCTAGCTCTATAAGTGAAGCAGAGTGGAGGGGAGATGGGAGTGCTATGTATGCTTCTATGAAGAGTGGTGATGGAGAGGGTGTGGTGAGAGTTTGTGGAAGGAAAGGGGAGACATTAGAGGGGAAATATGGTAAGGATGTAAGTGCATTTTGGTCAATGCGAGCATGTTTATAGTAGGGGTCATTTGATATTTTTTATTCCAATACACCCAAAATATGATGTCTACTTACAATGAAATCATAAGATCGATGGTAAATGCTATGATAGGTAATTTACAATATGTCTAATTCCTCAACATGTCGAGGTAAGATGTTGGTTATTGTTGTAATTTATTATGGGAAGCTTATTGTGTAGTCATTGTATTTATATTTGACACTAGATGCATGCATTAGTTGGAGTATTGGGTTGACTCTAGTTATGAGCATTTCTTTGATTTGCATAAGAAAATATAGGACATGTGGGTGATGAACATGGTCCATGTTGTTCCTTAATGAGAAGCGACGGTCGTTTGTTTCAAACATGCATATAGAAAAACAATGCATGTTGTTGGAGATTCTGAGATGGATTTTAGGGTATGGTTCAAGAAAAATTGGACATGAATTTTTTTTTGGGACTTTATCAATACTTGAACAAAATTCATGATGTGCATGGGTAACGTGGGTGTTTTTAAAAGTGTGCGCTATTGAGTTAGTGGCATGGTGAATAATGTGGGTTTTTGTCAGTGTTTTTTTCAGGAGAAAGGTGGTTTGTTGATTGTAAAAGAGGGTTGATTTGGAAGGGGGAAATCATAGTGACATCTAGGTTTAAGGGAAAATGTGAAGTATGTAGAAATTAATGTGTAGAATAAAAATTTCTCATGAAATTTACTAAATCATAAGATTCAAATATACTCTACTCATATGTGGAAAGGAATTCATGATTGAGAACACATATCATGAACATGAACACAGATTCAACACACATACAGAAATATTTATCTAGGGGAAATAAATTGCTCAAAAATCCTTCCTATCTGTATTGCAATAATCAAAGAACAGAGAAGAAATACAAGCTTTCTCAAGCATGAGCAACCTCTACAATACTTAGCCAACACTGATTGAATTTGACCAATACTTAGCCAATTTCTCAACCTTCCCACTAGTAGAAATTGATGAAATTAGTGACTAGGTGACTAAAAAAGTTATTCACCACAATTATTTCAAGTAAATTACTACTAAATTTGAGCAATTTTAAGTGACCAAACCAAAAACGGCTAACTTAAATGACTAATTTAGTTTATGGATGAAATATACGACTAGATAATAAGTGACTAAACTAAAAGCGACTAACCTAAATGATTGATTTAGTCTAGGATTAAAATATACGACTAGATAATAAGTGACACAATTAATAATGATTAACACCAATGACTATTGCAGTCCAAGAATGAAAATATGACCAAATAACAAGTACAGCAAGTATATGAATTAGTCATTTATGTTAGTAATTTTTAATCGTGTCACTTGAGAATGGTTAATTGGAATTTTGATACCAGAGTGTTACATTTCACTACAGGGGTCTCAGAATCAATCTGCAGTGTTAACGTTTAGAGACAGTGTCTCTGAATCCATATATAGTGTTAAAATTACGAATACCATTTTATCTCTAAAGTTTAACACTACAAATGGATTCATAGATCCCCTTCTTTGAATCCATATGTAGTGTTAAATTTAGAGACAAAGGGGTCTTTGAGTCCACGTGTAATGTTAAAATTTACAGAACCTCATTTGCAATGTTAAAATTTAGGTAGATGGATTCAATGACCCCTTAAAAGGGGTCCATGAACCTATCTATAATGCTAAAATTATAACACTTTTATACAATCAATACAAAACCAACATAGAAGTTTCTATTAAAATAATTAACCAAAACACATTAACACAGTCAATATCCTTCTCATAAATAGAAAAATTAATACAACACTTTTATACAATCACTACTAAATCAACATATAAATTGTTATTAAAATGATTAACCACAACACATGAACAATAACATAGTAAATGTCGCTATCATATATATATATATATATATAAATTCATTTTTTTTATTATACACACTTGGATATAGAAAATTGATCATTTTTTACTATTAACATTAATACATAGAATGAATATATAAATATATAAAATAAAAAAATATGTTTATCAATGTGAAATACACATTTAAATATAATACACACTTAAATATAGAAAAATAGTCATTTTTTACTATTAACATTAACATCATATGATGTTTCTTTGTTTCCTTCCCTCCCTATTATTTTTTTTAGTGATCACAAATTTATTTTTATTTTTTATTTTAAATTTCCCTCTCCACATTTACATTTACATTTATTTTTCATTTTACACTTACTAATTTGGTGGGAACTTCAACATCCCAAAATTTCACTGAATGTTTGGACTGTCGCTTTTCATGTATATTTCTGTGCTTTTGGCTCAAGAGGGAAATGCAATTTCCTCAATGAACACTTTCAATTTATATTTCTCGGCTTTTTGGCTCATGTGGGAAATGCATTTTCCTCAAGGAACATTAATCTTCCATGTAAGAAAATGTTGCCGTTATGTGAAATTACAGGTTTCCAAACAAAAGACGAAGGTTTGGGAAATTGTTTGAAGGGGATAATTTGTGTTAAGAAAAATGGCTTTGTTGATGTGTATATGAATACTTATTTTCGATTGTTGCAGGAGGATTTATTTTGGGGTTTGAAGAAGGGTATCTCTTCTCTAAGGAAGAAGTTGTTACAAGATGTGCCAAGGCAAGTGAAGAATGGGAAAAATGGCTATGTTATGTTTATTCTGGCATAAATGTGGCTATACATGTAGAGAAGATGAAGAATTATAAACGTCCACTCTTTGGAAGCCTTCTTTGTCTCTCTGATGATGGAGGGAACTTAGATCCCCCAATTTGGGGTGTTGTGGCTCACTGTGAAGATTATTTAAATGGAATGATCATGTTTGCAGGGATTTTGGACCGAAGAGGTAGAACTAGAGAAGTGGAGATCCAAGCAATTTTCTGACTCTCGTGTGCCAGCTCAAATATTGTCACATCTGAAAGCCTTACATTTTACAAGGCCTATCATCCGGTATGAAAAGCATTGGAGGAGAGAAATTTGGAAAAATTTCCTTTCATAGAAGAAGTTTTCTACGCAAAATGGCCAAATAAGCCTCTGATGAACTCTTAACTAAACTGAGAGGGGTGGCAGGGGGGTGAATCAGTCTAGTACATTCATGGAAATTTAAAACTCTTTTCATTCAACTCAATTACACCTTCAGTTTGTAAGCAGCTTAATACATAATGAATCAACAAAATTAATGTGTGTAGAGAAAGTAATTAAGCATATTAAAGCATCACATCAACATGTAATCATCAAGCACATAGACAACAGATATAAGTGGAAACCCATAATGGATAAAACCACATATTATTATTGTTGTGATGCAAAGGCAAGCTCCAACTGCCTCTCACCACTGATTTTCTGTAGGCTCCAACCTACAGGAGGCTACTACCTCAAATTCTGCAAGCTACAACTTGCAAGGAAGCTCCAACTCCCTTCTATTTTCTGCAGGCTACAACACACATGAGGCTCCTACCTCAACCAGCTCCAACTGAACATATATCAAGCTACAACTTGAAACAGAAGCACCAAATCCTATGCATTTTTCTGTAGACTACAACCCACAGGAGGCTCCTACCTCAACCAGCTCCAATTGGACATCTATCAAGCTAAAAATTGAAAGGGAAGCACCAACCCCTATGTATTTTTCTACAGGATACAACCCACTGGAGGCTCCTACCTCAACCAGCTACAATTGGGAATCTACCAAGCTACAACTTGATATGGAAGCACCAACTCCCTCACACTACGATAAAATCATATGTTGATTTACCTGGATATCAGCTCTGTTTTACTCCTTATTCACTGCTGCATTTTCAACCTTCATATCTGCTTCATATCAGCTCCTGATATGCACAACATCTCTATCATTCCTCTCTTATTCTTTCACTTTCCAACCGTCTGCAACTTTCTTATATTCTTTTTCTCTCTTCCATTCTGTAGCTTTCTAACAATCTTCAACTCTCTTCAATTCTGCTCTCTCTCTCTCTCTCTCTCTCTCTCTATTTTCGTCACGTTCTACACATGGATATTACCTGTTTTATACAGATACTTCATGGTTGTTTGTATTCTACATGGAATATGAAGTGAATAGGCACGACTCTTGCCATTCACCCACTCATTTCCTCACTCAGCATATTCTGAATGTTACAACAATATATACAATCATTACAATATCAAATTGGAGTTTTCTTTGCCTACGAAGACTTGTCTTTTCATCACAAACAATATAAAAATAAATAACACATTTTCAGTTACAATCATTTATTTACTCAACCCATCAGTTTCTTCACTTTGATGTGCATTTTTCCTCTTCTTCTTGTTGTCTTTGTGTATTTTCTGCTTCTGCCGTTATATTCCACCTTTGCTGCATAACTGCTCCTTTTAGCCCAACTCTTCTTTCGTGTTTAGCCCCTTCGTTAGCTTTACTATGGTAAAACTGTTTTTCTCGAGGTCCTGGTCCTTTCATTTGCATTTGAATCATTTCTTTGTGACCTATGGGATATGGCCCACATACAACTCCCTTTATACACACGATGAATTACAAATCCGAGCTTTAATCAACATACATATGTTTATCAATCAACAACACATATATATATATAACATACACACGATTAACAATCAATAGTGTAAACTTTATAATATGGCACATATAACATACACGGAACAAGGGCTATTGGGTCCCATAGTGCTTGACCAATAATATTTCATTACCAATGCTTGCCTACAGGCTTCCCACTCAGCCATTAGCGATAAACCTTAAACCATGCGATCTGCGATTTGCACTCGAGCGTGGTGCTGCCATGTGGACTCCCTTCATTGCATCGCATCACTTGATCCTTACCGTATCATAACAAAAACAACATACCTTGCGAGGTCTTCAGAGTTAAACCCTATTTTTTGTAGGATGAGATCTTGTGCAAGGTCGACATGTGTCCCTCCATTTCACATAGTAAAAACATTAAATTAACTTGCGGTCACCTTCCTACTATCCCTTAAGCGCTGCGATGTGCGGGCTCGCAATTTTCCATCTGCCGTTAATCTATCCCCAGATCTAACGATCCTCATCTAATCGCACTTCGCACTTTATAAGATTTACTTTGTGGTTATACTCTATTTCTTGTGATCTGCAATGTTGCGTCGTGCCAACACGTGTCTTCTCCATTTCGCAACGCAAATAATTTAACTTACCATGCGACGCCTTAATGCTAAACTCTTAAATGTTGTGATTTGTGAAATCCCTCCTGATGTGATTTGATCTCCACCGTCCATCTCTCACCTTCAATTTTGCGATCTAATCCTGACCGTCTGTTCGCCTCCCTTGGAATTCTTCAAAGAATTCTCTGCCTTAGTCAAATTTTCATTTTTTTACACTGTCCCTCTCTGTAACTCTGGTTTCTACACGTTGTTCCTCATGTGCTTAACTTTGTTAATGAATGTCATCTCGAGTTATCACACTTGACATCTACTGATTAAATCCCTCTCTTTCTCTCGGCTCTCGCCTTTCTCTCTTGGCTTAATCATCTTTGTGTAAGATCTTTGGTCCTCGTTGTGTCTGGAAAATCCGAATTCCTTCATCTATCTCTACCTATTTGCTGTCTTTTCTCCATTCGTTGCCTCCGATGCCTCGGCTGCTTCTCTGCTGTTTTTGTTGCCTTTGCAGTGATCTTTGCATCTATGCTATTTCTGCTTATTTTCTGCCTTTACTTCCTTACTGCCTTTAGTGCCTTCTTATTTGCATTCCCTTCCTCTGCTGCATTCGCTGCCTCTCTACATTCATTGTCTCTCTAATTTTACTGGTTCTCTTTCTTTGCTTTAACTCTAATGCATTCGCTGCCTCTATACATTTGCTGCCTCTCTGCTTTTGTTGCTTCTCTGTCTTTGTTGTATCTCTGATGCCTTTGGTAATCACTGCAACTCTGCTATTGTTTCTTCTTTGCTGCCTTTGCTGTCGTGCTGCATTTGGCACCTTCTTAGTTGCATTCACTGCCTGTACTGCATTCATTGCCTCTCTACATTGGCTGCCTCTCTGCTTTTGTTACTTCTCTATATTTTTTGTATCTTTGCTGCATTCACTGTCTCTCTACATTCGTTGCCTCTCTGGTTTTGTTGCTTCTCTGTCTTTGTTGTATCTTTGCTGCCTTTGGTGCCTTTTGTTTCCTTTTGTTGCCTTAATTTCCTTGACTACCTTTGTTCTTTTGTTGCTTCTTTGCCTTAAATAATCACACTAAAGCTTCTCCATGCTACTCCTTTGCCTCTTTTCTACTTCTTTCTTCTTTAGGTTATACTTATATTGCTATTCATTTGCCTCTCTACTGCACATTGTTGCACATTGCCTGATTTTCTCCTTTGCCTTATAACCACTACTTCTTTACTCCTTTAACATAAATGATAATTCTGGTGTAACTCATTTTTGATCCTTTTCCATCAATGAAAATATTTCCAACAGTCTCCCCCTTTAGGAATGATAGCAACACATCCACTAATACTCCAATACTTCCTCTAGGACTTCCTCCCCCCTTCATTCTGAGAAGTATGTTTCTTCCTCTGCTTGCTTTTCAGAAGAGACTTTCTTCTTCTGCTTACTTTTCCTCCCCCTTTGACATTAATGGAAAAGGGTTTCACATCTCCCACTGTAGATTCTATCATTGCATTTCCTCTCTCTGAGTTGTGTTTAGGCCTTCTTCTTTTGACTTTATACCTGACTACTGTAGACTTGTGTACAAGAGTTGTTGGGAGAACACTTTTGAGAATCATTGAACTTGTATATACATAGTAAGTTGATACCATCCCAAAGCACAAACTTCTTGCACTTGTTTACTGCTGAAAGTGATGGTAAGGACACTTCATAGAAAAAACTTATATAACCAGACTTATATTGTCAAATATGCATCATTGGAACAATACTAAAATACCGAGAATGCTCCATATGACATATAAAGTCCACTCCAAATATACTTTAGTCCATATTATTATCTTCATCTAAGATATAATTCTATAATACACATATATTAAAATATGATGATGCCAATATATCTTTTATAGTTGTGGTTCAGCTTTACTGCCTGCTGGTGGTGATATGGGCTAGGCTACTGATAGGGATATTACACTTAATAGATGAAAGGTCCTTGTTACTGATGTGAAAAATGAATCAAACCAAAGCTTATAACTTATTTTGAGATTAGACAATATCTTTCAATCTAAGAGACCAAATGACTTTACTTCTTGTACAATGTACTTTCAAAACAAACCCTTGATGCTAGATACATTCAGTATACTAGTCAGTCTCACTTATCAACTATGCAATTTTATTTATGACATAAGGGGGTATGTATGTCAATGATCAACCTCTATTTAATGGTGAAATACCATCAAATCCTTTGTGCTGAAGTATGCTTTAGATGAATAAAAAACAGACACTTGAGCTTCAAATGTAAGATTAACACAACTAGTCCTTCATACTTCAGATACTTTAACTATTCTATCATGATGATCTTTAAAAAGCATATTCAAGTTGTTTAATTGAAATCTCAAAAAACAGACTTCACACGGTTTTATGAATGATCTTAAGAAAGAGGCCTTAAAGATATATCTATACTGACTTGAGGAAGGCATGCAGATATATCTAGAAATAGATACTGCTTCAATGCTCAATATACTACTTCAATTGTAAACAAGATAATGATCCTTTTTCACCTTCATTGAGCTTTTTATGCTTTAATAATGCAGATAATGTTGGGTATACTACCTTGATGTACTTCTGCCATAATACTCTGATCCCGAGGACCTGTACCATACCACTGCTTCACTAGTAACACTTGGTATTCTGCTAATAGGCGGGCTTCTTGATCCAAATACCAAATGATACTAATTTGATAAATTATGCAGTAATTTCACTTCAGCTTGCACATGCACCCATAGTTAAGACAACCTTCATAGTTTCTACTATTGAGCTCTCCACTATTCTTAACAACAATCATCAATATAATGAATCTGATCTTGGCATAATTAACCTTTTCCTTATTCTATCATTCTGGCTTAAAAGAATGTCACTGCATATTCCTTTCTAGGACTGCTTCAGAATCATTGTTGCTATATATACAATTCAACTATTCTAACATAACGATCTTCAGGAAGGCATCTGCAATTTCTTTACTTGGAATCTACAAGGGAAGACCACTCATATTTTTATCACTCATTTAACAACTTTCCTCCAAGGGGACCTTCTATAAATGAAATATGAAATGATATAATGATGATAAACATTTCTCGTACTCATCCTTCTTAAATTTGTTTCATTGCTAACTCTTGTAGTGTGATTCCTCAATGGATCTTTCCAGTTCTATACCTCAAAGCATACATTTTGTGATTTTAATCATTCGTCACTTAGTGTGCTGTTGTATTCTTATCTTACATGTTCATGGCTGATGTTCCTTCTACCACCATGGCTGCTTGCTGCCTTCTCTCCTTCGATCAACCTGTTGGCTATTGAATGCTTCAGGTATTCTTCTTCCTCTATAGGTCTTTGTTAGAGGAATTTTCCTTTCCCTTTCTAAAATTTTAGATGTTCTTATTCCATGGAGCTCTTCTTAGACTACTTTTATGGGGGCTAATTATGAACTTCTCTCCCCTTGGGATTTTTCTTCTTATTTATTGTTGGATGGATATTTTTGTTGCTTCCCCCTGGGACTATGGTGGATTCATTATGTTATTGAAGTAACAGACTCCCCTTTTCTCTTTCTCTTCCATACTTTATTGGAGTTCTTCATAATGTCTGCACTTCTTTTTGATTCACAGTTTTGTCTGATTTGATTGGATTCCATCATCTGTCTAGAGTTCTTTAATGTATATGGCAGCTTACAGTCTTTTTTGTTGTGACCAAGCTTCTAGCATACATAACATATTATTTTACCAAGGTATGTTTGAGCTAATGTATAATATTTTGTGCTCCCTTTTGAACATAATTTGAATTCAAAAAGTTTATGTCCAAAACCATTGCATGCATAACATTAGCCATGGAAATGATTTGTGTACCTAGAGAATGATTGTATTGTCCATTTTTTTTCTTGAGGTAGTCTTTTCATTGGTTGCATCTTTAGTTGGCTGGACTGTATTTTCTTTGTCTTACAGTATTCTGTAGTATGTTCAGGTTTGTGGCAGTCAAATCACAGGAGGAGTGAACCTCCTTTCACATCTTCCAAATTTATTCAATTCATCCTTAGGAGCATATGAGCCTTTAGCAGTTGACTATTTTGTATGTTCTTAACAACAATTATCAATATTTTTGTTTTTTGCACTTGATTCTAAGTCTGTCTATTTCCTCCAGGGCACTCCTTAGCTCCCCCTCAAGATCTACCTCACCTTCTTCCTCATCTTCCAAAAGGAATCCTTCAGGCTCTTCCTTGGCCATCAACACAAATTCAGAGGTTCCTTATTCATTTGAGGATTTATTTGAGCTTTCAAATGCACTGCTATCTTGCTGAGCATAAAATGATTTTCTATTGAATCTCTTCCCTTTCTGCCATTTATTTATTTTGTTTTTCTCTGTCTCTTGTTGTTGGTTCTTTGTTTTCTTATGAGGAAATTTATATGCATAGGGCTCCACTCTTCCACAGTTAAATCACTTAAATGGAATTTTACATTTGTATTTACCCGTGGATTTGTCCAATATTCTGACAAATTTGGCTTCTTATTCATCTGAGCATAAACATGTATCTTCCTTCTCTTCCATGCACTTGTCTACCTTAAAGGATGCCTCCCTCACATTTGACTTCCCTTGTGGAAGTTTCATCTCATAAGCTGTTAAGCTTCCAAGAAATTGGTTCATGGTCAAGGTTTCCCAATTTGTTGTTTCTTCTATGACTTAAACCTAGATGGTAGAGATATCAATATCTTTTGCACAATTACACATTTCTTAATGGGTTCTCCTAGAGCTTTCATGTTATTCATAATTTCTACAACCTTTAAGAAAAAACTAGTTATATCTTCATCTTCATTCATTTTTACATTTTCAAACTGAGCTCTATAGGTTTGCAGCTTGGCCATCTTCACCTTTTTATCTCCCTCATGGATGTTTTCTAATGTATCCCAGATTTCTTTGGTAGTCACACTATGCATTACCTTGATAAATTTAGACCCACACAGACCACTCAAAAGTGCATTCATGGCTTTTGCATTGGCTACGAAATTTTTTTTGGCATATTTTTTGTGATAGTATCCTTTGGAGCATATTTTTCTTCCACGACAGCCCAAAATTCTATTCCTGGAGACATTATGTATGCCCCCATTCTTATTTTCCAGAAAGCATAGTTTGTGCCAGTAGAAAATGTGGCTTTATTTGTTGAGCATCCTTCTAGGCTAGCCATCTTGTGGACCTAGGATCTCATGGTTATTAGCGTACAAAGAGAGCAGGAGCTCGATACCAATTGTTGAACTCTTAAGCTAAGCCAGGAGGTGGGGAGAGAGTGAATCAATTTAGTACATTCATGGAAATTTAAAACTTTTTTCATTCAACTCAATTACACCTTTAGTTCATAAGCAGCTTAATACATAATGAATAAAAAAACTTAATGTGTGTAGAGCAAGTAATTAAGCAGATTAAAACCTCACATCAACACGTAATCATCAAGCACATAGACAACAGATATAAGTGGAAACCTATAAGATAGAAAACCACATCTTATTATTGTTTTGATGCAAAGGCAAGCTCCAACTACCTCTCACCACTGATTTTATGTAGGCTCCAATCTACAGGAGACTACAACCTCAAATTATACAAGCTCAAACTTGCAAGGAAGCTCCAACTCCCATCTATTTTCTGAAGGCTACAACCCACAGGAGGCTCCTACCTCAACCAACCCCAACTGGACATCTATCAAGCTACAACTTGAAATGGAAGCACCAACTCCCATGTATTTTTCTACAGGCTACAACCCACAGGAGGCTCCTACCTCAACCAACTCCAACTGGACATCTATCAAGCTACAACTTGAAACGGAAGCACAAATTCCCATGTATTTTTCTGCAGGGTACAACCCATAGGAGGCTCCTACCTCAACCAACTACAACTGAACATATATCAATCTACAACTTTATATGGAAGCACCAACTCCCTCGCACTACAATAAAATCATATACTGATTTACCTAGATATCAGATTTGCTTTACTCCTTATTCACTGTTGCCTTCTCAGCCTTCATATCTGCTTCATATTAGCTCCTGATATGCATAACATCTCTAGCAATCCTCTCTTACTCTTTCACTCTCCAACTATCTGAAATTTTCTGATATTCTTCTGCTCTCTTCCATTCTGCATCTTTCTAACAATCTTCAACTGTCTTCAATTTTACTGCACACACACACTCTCTCTCTCTATTTTTGTAATGTTCTGCACATGGATATTACCTGTTTTATACGGATAACTTCATGGCTGTTTTCATTCTACATGGAATATGAAGTGAACAGGCATGACTCTTGCCTTTCACCCACTCATTTCCTCACTCAACATATTCCAAATGTTACAACAATATATACAATCATTATAGTATCAAATTTGAGTTTTTCTTTACCTATGTAGACTTGCCTTTACATCACAAAAAATATAAAAATAAATAATACATTTTCAATTACAATCAATTATTTAATCATCCCATCATTTTCTTCGCTTTTATGTGTGTTTTTCCTCTTTTTCTTGTTGTCTTTGTTTCTTTTCTTCTTCTGCCATTATATTCCACCTTTGCTGCATAACTGCCCCTTTTAGCCTGACTCTTCTTTCGCATTTAGCCCCTTAGTTAGCTTTACTTTCGTAACACTGTTCTGCCCGAGGTCCTGGTCCTTTGATTTGCATTCAGATCATTTCTTTGTGACCTACGAGATATGGCCCACATACAACTCCCTTTATACATGCGGCGGATTAGAAATCCAAGCTTTAATCAACATACATACGTTTATCGATAAAAAACGCATATATATATACGATTAGCAATCAACAATGTAAACTTTATAATATGGCACATATAACATATATGAGACAAGGGCTACTGGGTCCCACAGTCCTTGACCAATCACATCTCATCGCAAATGCTTGCCTGCAGGTTTCCTACTCTATCATTAGTGATAAACCTTAAACCATGTGATCTACAGTCGAGCACTATGCTACCACGTGGACTCCCTTCATCACATTGCATCACTTAATCCTTACCACATCGCAACCAAAACAACATACCTTGTGAGGTCTTCAAATTTAAACCCTATTTCTTATAGGATGTGATGTTGCACAAGGTCGACACGTGTCCCTCCATTTATCATCGAAAAAAATTTAATTTAACTTGCGGTTGCCTTCCTGCTATCCCTTAAGCACTGTGATGTGCAGTCTCGCGATTCGCAGTCTGCCGTTGATCTGCCCCCAGATCTAACGATCCTCATCTGATCGCACTTTACACTTTATAAGATTTATTTTGTGGTTATACTCTATTTCTTGTGATTTGTGATGTTGCGTCATGCCAACTCGTGTCTTCTCCATTTCGCATCGCAAATACTTTAACTTACCTTGTGACGCCTTAATGCTAAACTCTTAAATGTTGCAATTTGCGAAATCACTCCTGATGCGATTCGATCTCTGTTGTCCATCTCTCGCCTTCACTTTTGCGATCTAATCCTGACCGTTCGTTCGCCTCCCTTGGAATTCTTCAAATAATTCTCTGCCTTAGTATATTTTTCATTTGTTTACACCATCCCACTCTATAACTCTGGTTTCTGCATGTTTTTCCTCCTATGCTTGCCTTTGTTAATGAATTTCATCCCGAGTTATCACACTCGACATCTACTAATTAAATCCTCTCTTTCTCTTGGCTCTCGCCTCTCTCTCTCTTAGCTTAATCATCTTTGTGTATGATCTCTAGTCCTCAATGTGTCTAGAAAATCCGAATGCCTTCATCTATATCTACCTCTTCACTATCTCTTCTCCATTTGTTGCCTCTGTTGTCTCAGCTGCTTCTCTGCTGCATTTTCTGCCTCTACGGTAATCATTGCATCTCTGCTATTTCAGCTTCTTTGTTTTCTTTGCTGCCTTGTTGCCTTTGGTGCCTTCTTAGTTTCATTCGTTGCCTCTCTGCTACTTCTATGTCTTTTATTCATCTCTGTTGCATTCACTGCCTCTCTTCTTTTGTAGCTTCTATATCTTTGCTATATCTCTGCTACCTTTGGTAATCGTTGCATCTTCTATATCTTTGATTTGCATTCAGATCATTTCTTTGTGACCTACGAGATATGGCCCACATACAACTCCCTTTATACATGCGGCGGATTAGAAATCCAAGCTTTAATCAACATACATACGTTTATCGATCAACAACGCATATATATATATATATATATATATATATATACGATTAGCAATCAACAATGTAAACTTTATAATATGGCACATATAGCATATATGAGACAAGGGCTACTGGGTCCCACAGTCCTTGACCAATCACATCTCATCGCAAATGCTTGCCTGCAGGTTTCCTACTCTATCATTAGTGATAAACCTTAAACCATGTGATCTACAGTCGAGCACTATGCTGCCACGTGGACTCCCTTCATCACATTGCATCACTTAATCCTTACCACATCGTAACCAAAACAACATACCTTGTGAGGTCTTCAAATTTAAACCCTATTTCTTATAGGATGTGATGTTGCACAAGGTAGACACGTGTCCCTCCATTTATCATCGAAAAAAATTTAATTTAACTTGCGGTTGCCTTCCTGCTATCCCTTAAGCACTGTGATGTGCAGTCTCGCGATTCGCAGTCTGCCGTTGATCTGCCCCTAGATCTAACGATCCTCATCTGATCGCACTTTACACTTTATAAGATTTATTTTGTGGTTATACTCTATTTCTTGTGATCTGTGATGTTGCGTCATGCCAACTCGTGTCTTCTCCATTTCGCATCACAAATACTTTAACTTACCTTGTGACGCCTTAATGCTAAACTCTTAAATGTTGCAATTTGCGAAATCACTCCTGATGCGATTCGATCTCTGTTGTCCATCTCTCGCCTTCACTTTTGCGATCTAATCCTGACCGTTCGTTCGCCTCCCTTGGAATTCTTCAAATAATTCTCTGCCTTAGTATATTTTTCATTTGTTTACACCGTCCCACTCTATAACTCTGGTTTCTGCACGTTTTTCCTCCTATGCTTGTCTTTGTTAATGAATTTCATCCCGAGTTATCACACTTGACATCTACTAATTAAAGCCTCTCTTTCTCTTGGCTCTCGCCTCTCTCTCTCTTAGCTTAATCATCTTTGTGTATGATCTCTAGTCCTCAATGTGTCTAGAAAATCCTAATGCCTTCATCTATATCTACCTCTTCACTATCTCTTCTCCATTTGTTGCCTCTGTTGTCTCAGCTACTTCTCTGCTGCATTTTCTGCCTCTACGGTAATCATTGCATCTCTGCTATTTCAGCTTCTTTGTTTTCTTTGCTATTTCAGCTGCCTTGTTGCCTTTGGTGCCTTCTTAGTTTCATTCGCTGCCTCTCTGCTACTTCTATGTCTTTTATTTATCTCTATTGCATTCACTGCCTCTCTTCTTTTACTGATTCTATATCTTTGCTATATCTCTGCTACCTTTGGTAATCGTTGCATCTCTGCTATTTCTGCTTCTTTGCTGCCTTTGCTGCCTTGCTGCCTTTACTGCCTTCTTAGCTGCATTCGCTGCGTCTGCTGCCTTTTTTTCCTCTCTACATTGGCTGCCTCTCTGCTTTTGTTGCTTCTTTGTCTTTGCTGTATCTCTGTTGCCTTTGGTGCCTTTCGTTTCCTTTCACTATCTTAACTGCCTTGACTGCCTTTATTCTTTTGATGCTTCTTTTCCTTAAATAATCATGCTAAAGCTTCTCCAAGCTTCTCCTTTACCTCTTTGTTTCTTCTCTCTTCTTTAGGTTATACTTCTATTGCTGCTCCTTTGCCTCTCTGCTGCACATTGCTACATGTTGCCTGATCTACTCCTTTTCCTTATAATTTTCGCTTCTCTGCTCCTTTTCCATCAATGATAATTTTGGTGTAACTCATTTCTAATTCTTTGACATCAATGAAAATATTTCCAACAACCTCTATATTATCTCACTCCGATGACCACTCTGAAATGGAGATGTTTATTTAATGAAGAGAAGGAAAGCCCTGCAAATGAAAACATTAGAAATTTCAAAATGAGTAGCTTGAGTTTTATGTCCAACATTTCCACTCGTAGTTCGATCCAAGCCTACAACAAACCGAGCATTTCCAACGATAGTTCGGTGCAAAATTATAACAAGAGAAATCCCATGACAGGTGAGGTCAATGAGCTAGATGATTTACTAGAATCTAGATATAAAACCACCCTTGATGATAGTCAAATTAAATCAATTAAACATGCTCTCAAAAATTGAGTTGCTTTGATTCAAGGACCTTTAGGCACATGTATGTGAATATCATGTTTTAGGCTTATTTGGATGCTATTTCTTGTGATTTTAGACCAGAAACAAGCTCAGCTTAAAATGTATGAGTTCGAATTGTTGTTGAAACTCAACACATTATATATTTCTGTTTACATTTTACACGTTATTTTAGTTGAATAAATAGAGACCAGGGACTAATAATACTAACTAATAATACTGGAGGACCATGGGCCTAACCCTAAAGGGGACCTATAGCTCAGACAGTAAGGTAACATGCATGGGAACTAATCAATACCTTGAATTAATCAAAAAGAGCTATCAAACCTGCTAAGAGGCCATCGATAAATAAATTTATGGTTTCACGTGTTATTTTAGCTGACCTTTTATTCAAGATAATGCTTATCATACAAGTTTCATAATGTTTTTTGCATAATTGGAGTTTTCTCTTTTCATTTCAATTAATTGATGATTTATGTTGTGATTTTAAACCAAGAAATTAAATAGAAATATTTGTAAGTGAACCTAATGAATTTCAACGCTGATAGAATTCTTAGTTCTGTTAATTGATGATCCATGTTGCAAGTTTAACCACTCATTTGATCGCTTAAGCACTGCGATGTGCAGTCTCGCGATTCGCAGTCCGCCGTTGATCTGCCCCCAGATCTAACGATCCTCATCTGATCGCACTTTACACTTTATAAGATTTACTTTGTGGTTATACTCTATTTCTTGTGATCTGTGATGTTGCATCATGCCAACTCGTGTCTTCTCCATTTCGCATTGCAAATAATTTAACTTACCTTGTGACGCCTTAATGCTAAACTCTTAAATGTTGCAATTTGTGAAATCACTCCTGATGCGATTCGATCTCTGTTGTCCATCTCTCGCCTTCACTTTTGCGATCTAATCCTGACCGTTCGTTCGCCTCCCTTGGAATTCTTCAAATAATTCTCTGCCTTAGTATATTTTTCATTTGTTTACACCGTCCCACTCTGTAACTCTGGTTTCTACATGCTGTTCCTCCTATGCTTGTCTTTGTTAATGAATGTTATCCCGAGTTATCACACTCGACATCTACTAATTAAAGCCCTCTCTTTCTCTCGGCTCTCGCCTCTCTCTCTCTTAGCTTAATCATCTTTGTGTATGATCTCTGGTCCTCGATGTGTCTAGAAAATCTGAATGCCTTCATCTATCTCTGCCTTTTTGCTATCTCTGCTCCATTTGTTTCCTCTGTTGTCTCAGCTGCTTCTCTGTTGCATTTTCTGCCTCTACGGTAATCGCTGCATCTCTGCTATTTCAGCTTCTTTGTTTTCTTTGCTGCCTTGTTGCCTTTGGTGCCTTCTTAGTTTCATTCGCTGCCTCTCTGCTACTTCTATGTCTTTTCTTTATCTTTGTTGCATTCACTGCCTCTCTTCTTTTGTTGATTCTCTATCTTTTTTATATCTCTGCTACCTTTGGTAATCGTTGCATCTCTGCTATTTCTGCTTCTTTGCTACCTTTGCTGCCTTGCTGCCTTTACTGCCTTCTTAGTTGCATTCGCTGCCTCTGTTGCATTTGTTTCCTCTCTACATTGGCTACCTCTCTACTTTTGTTGCTTCTCTGTCTTTGCTGTATCTCTGTTGCCTTTGGTGCCTTTCGTTTCCTTTCACTATCTTAACTGCCTTGACTGCCTTTATTCTTTTGATGCTTCTTTGCCTTAAATAATCATGCTAAAGCTTCTCCAAGCTTCTCCTTTACCTCTTTGTTGCTTCTCTCTTCTTTAGGTTATACTTCTATTGCTGCTCCTTTGCCTCTCTGCTGCACATTGCTGCATGTTGCCTGATCTACTCCTTTTCCTTATAATTTCCGCTTCTCTACTCCTTTTCCATCAATGATAATTTTGGTGTAACTCATTTCTAATTCTTTGACATCAATGAAAATATTTCCAACAACCTCTATCTTATCTCACTCCGATGACCACTCTGAAATGGAGGTGATTATTTAATGAAGAGAAGGAAAGCCCTGCAAATGAAAACATTAGAAATGTCAAAATGAGTAGCTTGAGTTTTATGTCCAACATTTCCACTCGTAGTTCGATCCAAGCCTACAATAAACCGAGCATTTCCAACGATAGTTCGGTGCAAAAGTATAACAACAGAAATCCCATGACAGGTGAGGTCAATGAGCTAGATGATTTACTAGAATCTAGATATAAAACCACCCTTGATGACAGTCAAATTAAATCAATTAAACATGCTCTCAAAAATTGAGTTGCTTTGATTCAAGGACCTTTAGGCACAGGTATGTGAATATCATGTTTTAGGCTTATTTGGATGCTATTTCTTGTGATTTTAGACTAGAAACAAGCTCAGCTTAAAATGTATGAGTTCGAATTTTTATTGAAACTCAACACATTATATATTTCTGTTTACATTTTACACATTATTTTAGTTGAATAAATAGAGACCAAGGACTAATAATACTGACTAATAATACTGGAGGACCACAGGCCTAACCCTTAAGGGGACCTATAGCTCAGAAAATAAGGTAACATGCATGGGAACTAATCAATACCGTGAATTAATCAAGAAGAGCTATCAAACCTGCTAAGAGGCCATCGATAAATAAATTTATGGTTTCACGTGTTATTTTAGCTGACCTTTTATTCAAGATAATGCTTATCATACAAGTTTCATAATGTTTTGTGCATAATTAGAGTTTTCTCTTTTCATTTAAATTAATTGATGATTTATGTTGTGATTTTAAACCAAGAAATTAAATAGAAATATTTGTAAGTGAACCTACTGAATTTCAACGCTGATAGAATTCCAAGTTCTGTTAATTGATGATCCATGTTGCAAGTTTAACCACTCATTTGACTAGTAGTATTGGTGAATGAACCTCATGAATTTCAAGGTTGACATATTTTAGAGTCGGGTATCATAAGACAAGTTATGTTATTTGAATCTCAAGTATAATAGGGTCCATAAATGATGAATCTAGACATTGAGGGGAAACTAAGGGCATAGCCAATATTCGATACACCATGAGAAATATATTTCTATTTCAGGTTATGTTTTATAAGTTTGGCATAACTACCCTTGTTCATGGAGTGGGGTTACATGTGATGGCTTAAGAAGAGTTGTGGGCCTCAACATTAGTAGTAGCTGGGATTTATAAAAAGGGTGCTTTTCCTCTTATATGTTTGGATAATGCGATGGGAATAACAATCTTGTCTAGCCTTGCTCTAGGTTTCTGCACTTTACCACTTTTAGAATATAACTTTGAGCAATTTGTTTGAGAGATTGGATTTTTCCAAAATTTATCCCTCCAATTGCCCTATCTTATGCTTCATCGCTTCAAGGTATGATAGTTTTAAATCATACATATGCATATTCCACTTATTATAGGATTTCAAATTTCTTTACTTGGTGAGAGAAGTTTGAAATTGTTGCATATCGTAGTAGGCTTATGAATTTGGATAAGATGTTTTTGCATTGAAGAAACACCATGATGCTGATGTAGATGGTTATGTTGTAGAAAACACTACTACACAAAATTATAGAATAGGTTGAAACCAGAGATCCGTTGGTGTGACAACTACTCTGCTCTCATCTGACAATTTCCAGCCTAGATCTCAGGGAAGAAAGGTTACAACATGTAGGATGGTGACTGAAGAAAAGGAAAATAATGAAAGTGAGAAAGACAAGAAATCTTACTTGAAGAAAAAGATAATGTAAGCACCCATGTAATAACTGTGCATGCACCTAACCTTCCTCTTGCTAAATAGGAGCAAGATAAGGTTCATATGGACATTATTTTGTTGGAATATAACTCTTTACTTGTTACTATATAACACACTTTCGACTCATTGTCTTAGACTATTTATGAGTTCGTTGGTATTGGGGATATTTAGACTTGATACAAGCTACCTAATTTATACTTTTGGTCCACCTTTCCAAATGGTTTTTGCTGTTAAATCCTAGGGAAATGTGTTCATATTTAGACCAAGTTTTGTGTTCATCATGTATGTATAAATGTACTTATTGCACTCAAGGCTTTATAACTGCTCTACTTTTGAGATGGTTGATTAATAAAAAAAAATTATAACTTGAATTTTCCATTATAAGACTTTCTAGATCTTTAACTTTCCACGTGATTTTGTTGCAATCAAGTTTTAAATTAGAATAGATCCATGCTTTTTTTCTGATCTACCATCACTTTTTAGTTATCCTCGTGCATCAAGTATCAAGACTTGGTTAATTTCTTGCAATGCTACCACTACGTCACTCTACATTCATCTACACTTCTATCGACATGTCTTTTCACCATTTTGGTGCAGATACTAGTTCTAAAATTGGATGCATTGGGGGTATATTTGTTCATGAAAAGGTTGGATGGAAGGGATTTCTGTGTGGCTAGATATAGAATTGATAAAATTTCTTTCATTCTTATATCCTACTAGGCGGTCTGGAGTGCAGATAAATGATTTACTTGGTATGCTAAGAATTCATATGTCATTTTTCTACTTCTTGTTTTGGAGGGTAAGAGGAATTTTATTGTGGGTGAGTTTTGTTGATGGAAGGATTTGGGTAGTGAAAAATTCCATTTGTGGGGATTTATCTACTCAAAGTAGAGCATGATTTGGGGGCTTCCGTAGGGAAATTTATGTTGAAGATACCCTCTTATACTCAATATGGAGTCTAGTGAAGTGCCTCAGGAGACAAAATCGAATGAAAATCCCGTAAGACTTCCCCCAAGATTTTCCAATAAGAAAAATGGTGCTACCAAGAAGCATGTTAGAGAAATAACTTCCAAGTTCATGTCTAAATCCATTTCTTCTTCTTCATCTTCTATTTTTGGTGTTGTTTCCTTTGTTACAAAGAGCCAATCTCAAAAACCTACACAGACGAGTCCTCAACTTGGCTAGAGGAGACATCCATCTCCACATCCTAGCAATAGGTTTGATCCAAGAGAATTTATTTTTGCTATTGCATTGGAGGAAAAATAGCCATTAAAAATCTATCCTACCCAACCCTAAGGTAAAACTCATCCTGAATGCTGACTTCATTTATTACATTTTGATTCTAGTGTCATTATTTTGAATGTAGTGGAAATATGCATTTAGGGTCACTTCACATTGTCTTGATAAATTCCACGTGAGGTTATCAAAGGATTTTATGTAAAGTTGAGGATAATTTAGAACATTTTTGGACTGAAATTGTCGATATTTTTAAATATCCAACTGTTATTATCTCAAGGATTGGATTTCAGCTGCATAGAATAACTTAAGTCGTATGATGGATTCAACTTGTGGTTGGTAATGGCTTTCAATTGGGTTACTATATGATTGTATTTTTGAAATAAGTTTGTAACCATGACAATTTTTTTTCATTTTGGCAGAGTAGGTTTGTGAAGTGGAGCTGTATGGAAAATTGGAGGCGTTGAAGACTAGAATGGGTCTAGTTATGGCATGCACAGAACCTAAAGTCACTCAATATCCTCAGTCTCAAATTGTGGGTGTTGTAAGGGAGCGAGGGGATGTTTTAGGTGATAATGAGGAAACGAAGAGGCCATTACCTTTGAATGTCAATGGACCAGTGGGTCATCGTTCCATGGTCCATCATTCAATGAGCAATAAATATAGTACTAGCCCTACCTTTGAAATTCCAAAACAATCCCAAATCACCCTGACATTTTCGTAAACTGAATTTGCAGCTATAACCTAATAACTTTATGAATGGAATTCCCAAGTATAACATAGAAAATTCCTAAAACTAAATCTTGAAGAATAGCCTAACAACTTCTTGGAAATGAAAACTAGCAACTACTGGAATTAACAGATTATACTTTTAGCTGGTGAGTTGATATTGTGAGGACTATGTTGCCCTATTATAATCTAAGTTCCATGTGTCAACTTGGCTGTTGTTTGGGAATTCCACCCTAGAATTGGCATGTTGTAGGATTAAGAAGAAATTTGCAGCTACCCTAAGGAAGTGATTTTGGAGATTTTGCAACCGTATTAATAATTCTCTGTAACGAATTTTGTGGTAGGTTTTAATTTTACACAAAATGTTGATGAAAAATGGTAGCCTTCAACATATCATAATTGGCGAGAACTAAGAAATTTCATTCAAAATCTTCATAAATACTATGAAACAAATTAATTTGCAATGAATTACTTATTTAAAGACAAATTCTATAATAAGGTGGTTAAGAAATCTATAAAATTGGATGTGTTAGGTTTTTTATACTCATGAAAATGTCAGTGGAAGATGAGAAAACCAAGACATTTATAAGGTTCACCATCACCCCCAAGCTGAAGGAATTGTACACCCTTGTGCAATAAATTTTTCCATGCCATTCTTATCTAGTTTCCATGAAATCATAAATTTCAATGGGTTTGTGCATTTTTTATGATAGCCCATGATTGATTCAATTTACTCCAATTGTTCACGTCCACTTTATTCATTTATTGGACGAGTGCTCTTCTAGTTCAAAATTGGATAGCATAGCAAGGAAAATTTGAATCCAATTCCTATCCAATATATTTCAAGATTCATTACAAATCTAGTGTAAAGGTGAGTCTTGAATATAGTTGGTTTGAGATTTGGAATTGAGTTGGGTTCCATTCTCTTCAATTCTCATGTAAGTTCATTCCTTCTCATTTGGGAATTCATAGCATGGTCACTTCAGGTATGAACAAAGGCTTTGAAATGCTCTAATAATTGCTACTATTCCATTACCCATTGGATTTGAGAATGTGAAGGATTTCAATAATGCTCATAGATAACCTTTGGTGGGGCATGATATTTGCTTAAAGAAGCAACTCAACCTTGGATTTGTAATCATTATAGGCCCACAATTCTTCAAACCTTTGAATTTCATTCTACATAGTAGAGAAGAATGCCTTAAAATACCATCCTCCATAAAAGGATTAGAAGCCCATCTTGTGAGCTTGGGCAGTACATAATTGTGTAAAGATAACTCACATTATAAGCTTTGTTTCTCAGGAATGCCTATGAAATATTGTTGTGAAACCAACTCCAAAAATAGAAGAAAAGAGATATCAACGCCTTAGAAATAAGCCACTTCGAGGGGAAAACCTCCAATACATTAAATGAATGAACAATTCTTGGATGATACAAATGACCAAAACCTTATTTCTATATATAGGAGTCCATGGGGCCATAATGTAATCCTAGTGGGTCCACAATGTAACCCTAGCCTACCTAACAATAATAATGTGAGGGCACAATAATAAAAATATAGGGGTTATAGGGGTACAACAATAACAATAAGGGGGGATACACTAACATAATAATGGACTACACTATTAATATAGGGACTTAACATGCCCCTCTCCTTCAAACAAGTGTTGTCCTCAATGCTTGATTATTTCCTGATGCTTCTCTATAAAATTCTCATCCTCCGATGTGGAATGTTCTACAGGAAAATTCTTCCACTTGCTGAGATACTCTGAAATTGATTGTACTTGTCGAGTTCTTGTTTCTGTGACTGCTTCAGAACTTCTTTCGATGTGATGTTGATATTCATGTTGTGTCATTAGATTCTACACCAAAGTTAGGTTATGCTTTGAGAGTTGGAAAACTTATTGTTGATGCTCGATGTGATCTTCCACTAATTTATCATCCATATTAGCTATTATTTGATCCCTCAAACCATCCAACTTAGCCTCCATTTCTGATTTTAAACCATATATGTCATCTTCAGTTGCTCTTCGTAAGATCGAAATTTGTTACACTTGGTACCGTAATTTTGATATCTCATACTACAATTCTTCCTGTTCATGCGTCATAATATATCTTTTTTAAGGCTGGTGTTGAGTTCTTTTTAGGGGGAATTTTAGAACCCAATACTGATATCTATTCTTCAATATGCCCTTGAAATAAATTCAACTAATTTTTTTCAAACGAGACTTATGTACTTTGAAAAAAATACACACCTTTTTCTTGCTTTTGAGGAGCTCCATATTGAAACTGAATTATCTCTGTGATTTTGGATCTTCAATATCTAAAATTTGGTCCTACGGTAGCCCTCTGAATCCACTTTCGGATGCCACAGGGCTGACCTGATTTAGATTCTTCAAGACAAAGTTATGTCCAATCTCCCACAATGACCTAATTATGGACTGGTTCAGTAGTGTGAAATTGTACGACTTGCCACGTGTCACTGTTTGCTCCTTTGGCTAAAAAATTGATAGAAAGGAAACTATAGTTTGTGTACTTCCAGCCACTTTTTACATAATTCCAATCCCATGCTCAGAGAGAAAGTTATGAGTATTTTCCCATGATCACTTCTTTGAGATGAAATTTGGGAGCCTGAAAAAGACCTAACTTCCACAGATCATATCTCCAAACTTATTGCGAACCAAGCTCTGAATTTTTTTGAGGATGTTCCTCAAGATTTTGGCTTCGCGCTCTAAAAATTTAAGCTTCGAAACCTTCATAGAAAAAATGTTATAGCGACAATTCAACGATGACCTGTTTGGTGCAGCGAAACCCTAGAATCCAAAGCTCTGATACCAAATGTTTTGAAACCAGCTCCAAAAATAGAAGAAAAGCGATATCAACGCCTTAGAAATAAGCCACTTCAAGGGGGAAATCTCCAATACATTACATGAATGAACAATTCTTGGATGATACAAATGAAAAAACCTCCTTTCTGTATATAGGAGTCCATGGGGCCACAATGTAATCCTAGTGGGTCCACAATGTAACCCTAGCCGACCTAACAATAATAATGTCAGGGCACAATAATAAAAATATGGGGGTTACAAAGGTACAAAAATAACAATAAGGGGGGATACACTAACATAATAAGGGACTACAATATTAATATAGAGACTTAACAAATATACAAAAAATAAATGGTTTACCCACAGTAACAATTGGTAGATTTGAAGCATTCCTCTCTAGTAAAATTGGAACCATTGCTCCTTAAAATATAAGGCATGCACCTTGGTAGGTGGCCTATAGGAGAACATTAAGGAAGCATAATCACTCGTGTTTTCACTTATTATCTTAAATTATTGACATTTCTGCCACTTTGTCTTTAATTTTTTCATCTTATTTCTCCCACCTATTATTATCTTCTTTGAGTTACAAAAATGTGCTTTGCTGGACTACGTGTGAGATTACATATTTTTCTTTAAAGAATGCAATAGTCTGCTTATTCCTTTCAAGGGTTTTATATCCCTGTTCATATGATTATGATTTTTCCTTCTATTTCGCAGCCTCCGTAGCTACAATGCAACTATTTCAGCAGCTTCTCGAATTCTACCAAAGTTTTCAGGAACCTGTGTTAGAGAAGTTAATGACACCTGGCATTCACCATCTAATTTTTCAACTACTCATCACATGTAAATAGGAATTTAACCTATTAGGGACTCCACAACACATTTTCCATTCATATTTATTTTTTCAATAATTCCATTTTGTCTATAGTAGGTGTCAATAATTTTGTAGCATTTGCTTGGATTTATTTAACAATTGCAGCCCCGAATTCCATAGAAAATTTTGAGGCATGCCCTTGGGATTCTATAATAGTCATTGCCCTGGTATTATTTTCTTCCTCCCCCTTTGCTATCTTCTTTTTTCATGGCTTCTAAATGTCTTGAACAATTCTTCTTTGGGACCATCTAACCAAATATCTGACAACAACATTTGGTCTCCTTGTTTCTGTGACAGTGTCTTGTGGCTTGGTCTAAGGTTTTATTTAGCGTGCATTCTGCAACTTTGTCCTCAACGCTCTCATTTTTCCTTTCAACTACTAGAGTTATAGTGAATTCCTCCCAATTTACCTTTGTTTGCTTCTTTTGCAAGGTGGCATATTTTACCAAGAGGTGGATTAGCATATGGTGGGAAAGACTTGTCAATTTACTTGTTGGATCTCACTAGCCATATTTTGTATTAATTTCATCAAGAAATATATGACGCTAGTTTTCACATTTTTCTTTAAATATGATACTAATTTAAAATGGAAGGTGTGTTTAAGATGGTGCTTAATCTTTAATTCTGAATTATGAATGGGATTATTTTGGAAAAGGAAATTTTCACCATATGTGATGCTACATTATGAATGCAAAAGTAGTAAAATCCATCAGAATGTTTATTTTTGAGTATCTTGGTAGGTAATCCAAGCCCTAAAGTTCAAGGTTTGGAGGAAAAAGCGCCACAAGAGTCACTTGTGGGCTTGGAACCCAAGCATGGGGTTTTGCACCAATCATGTTTTGGGGACTTTCCATAAGCACATTTCTACATGTGATGGATGAAGATGATATCTCTCCATGAGATGAATCTAACGCAATGATAATCGTCTGATTACGAGTTGTAGAAGTGGATATATGAATTTTTGAATATTAATTGTGGGGTTGACACCATAAGTGTCAAGTTTGGCCTAAGGTTGTTTTAGGATTATGGTAGTTGGACAAACTCTATTTTGACGTTGAAGAAGCCGTTTATTTATGGTATAAATAGAAGGTGGAGAGGAGGAATTTAAGTATACATTTGTGCAACATACACAATACAAGTACCTCATTGGAGGACATAGAAATTTTTGTTTTAGGGCCGCAACACAGAGAAGCAAACCATCAAAGGAGGAGAAGGTTGTCGAGGCCTAGTTCAGGGTCCAAACTACTGGAGGGAAGGCCAAGTGCCTTGTTGGAGCATTCGTTGCCATTTTAGGACTGTTTGAGGGCCAAAAAAAGGTAGTCAGACCCCTTGCAAGGCTGCTGCATCCATACACAGGCTTGGTTTAAGGTGCCACAAAAAATTAGAGGTAGGCTAAGGGATAGTCAAGAGCTAGAACAACCCAAAATTGCAACATCCATCTTCGGCCCCTCAATGAAGGGCAACTGCATTGTTTAGGAGGAGTTTTAGGTGCAAAGGAAGGCTTGTTAAGGGACTATGGTGTGCCCTAACTAGGCCTAGTTAGCTACAACTAAATCAACCCTCAAAGTAGTGAGCTAAGATATATTTTTGAAGACATTCTTGTAGGTGTTGGATCCAATTTTTGGATCAGTTTTGGATTGGTTTCATTTGTAGCCCATGGGAGCCAATTTGGAGGCTTAATTGGGTGATGTAAAACCTTCATTGGTGCATATCTTGTAGTGTAGTATCAGGTTCCATTGACCTGGTGGAGGGAAGTGTGTTGGGATACCCAAAGTAGCCATAGAAAAGCTATCTTGAAGTGACGAAGATGAGTTGAAGGTTGGGTGAATATTGGTGCCGAAGTGTAGCACCTTGATGGAAAAAGGTGAATGCTAGCTTGGTAGATTGGAGCTCGAGATTATGCCTACCCAGAGAGGATATTTGATCAGCCTGTGTACATGATAGAAAAGTGACGTGCAACAGTGTTAGCTGACAGCCCTCCTAGAGTCTCGATGTGTTGTCCTTTGAAGGACTAAGGAGCAACTAGTGAGCAGTACGGAAGCAAAGGAATGATAGGACAAGACTCAACATCAAAACTTTAACAAATTTTGTCATTTTATCTTGTATACCATAGAATATTGTATTATTCAAAGTTGGTTTAACATAATGAAGATTAGGGTTGTACATTATTGTACAATTTTGCTAAAACTTATGTATACTTGTGCATGTGTGATTTACTGCTTTATATTTTCCACTCTGCAATGTAGTTCTAGTTGAGATTCTTGGTTTGGTAGTGTTAGTAATTTTAAGACTCGAACCTAGACCCAAGATCATGGAAATTCAACACAGAACTCTAGAAATAATAGAATGGAAATTCAAAGCATGATTCAAATTATGAAACAATTTATCAGTTTATGAACTAAATGTTTTAGTATCATTCATGACTTCCCTTTTAATTTGGCTTGGAATATTATATATTAGGATATGTGAATGCTACATAAAAGGCTTATCTTTCTTATAAACATCATCTTTGGAAATATTTTTCTTTATCTATTTTTGAAGTCTTATAATGTTTTTGAATTGGATTTCATGGAGTAAGAGAGTTAGTTTTCAAGCTAATTTTTCATAGCCTATGTAAATGGATTAATATGCATGGCCCTTTCTATAGTTTTTTGTGGGTTTTAAGATTATCAATAAATTTGTAAAACGACAAGGAAATATACCATAAATCTTGCCTAATATCTTATTGTAGGCCCGCAGTAACCACCAAAATTAATTTGATATATTTATACACATTAAGATATTAATTGTCTTGCATGTACATAATTTGACATGCCATATGTCATAGAAGTTTTTGAATTAGATCCGATACATATTTGTGTTATATACCTTTTGGATATAGATCGATGTAGGATCCAATGCATATACGACAGTATCTAGCGACAGTGTAGATCCATGGAAGATCCAGTAAACATAAGGGAGTATCCATTAAGGAAATAGAAAGGATCTGACAACATAGAAAATGGTCTTAATTAATAGATCAATACATATTTAAATTATTTATAAAGCAAGACAACACACGTTCAATTAGTAGCATTAGGTAACTTTTTTGTATATGATTTAGCAGAAATTGACAACACTTGATCCATATTATTCAATGCTTATATCTAGGTATGGTCACTGACAACGTAATACCAACTTTATGGTGAAGCCCTTGTATAGTTTAGTTGATTTAATTTTTTTCCTCATTTGTCTTGATAGCGAGGAACTACCAATTGAATAACTAACAAGAAAATGAAATGAATTTATATTAGTATCTATAGAAGACCAAATTGTGTAAAAAAAATGAAATTAATTTAAATTAGTGTCCACAGAAGACCAAACTGTGTCAAAACCAAATGAAATGAATTTATATTAGTGTCCATAGAAGACAAAACTGTGTCAAAGGGACTACAAATTATGATCCATTCATGAGAAGCCCATTCAAAAATAGTAGATACAAGAGTTCCCTGTGATGAGATGAAATGAGTCATTTGTGAGAAGCCCATCCAAAAATAGTGGGTACAAAATTTCCCTATGATGAGAAGAAATGAAATTTAAAACAAGTACACCAACAGAAAATGAAACAAAATAACCTAGGTGTAGAAATAGGTTATCTTAATGGGGAAATAACCTAGGTGTAGAAATAGGTTATCTTAATGGGGAAAGCCCTGGAAAGTGGAAGAAAGACAATGAAGAAACAACATCTAGACAAAAGTGTGGCTTCAACCAAGAGAGGAGAGAGTAGGCCCTACATATTGTATGAAATAATGTGGATCCAGATACATTATATTTTCCCTTCTATTTTTCTATAAAATAGATGAAGGGTGCACCATTGTATTTCTGAGTGAGTTATAGAATTGAAATTTTATTTCCTAAGTTGATTCTTTACAGTTAATAGAATGAAAATGTTGTCTTGAGAGTTTAGATCAGTGTGTTTGTTGTTTCATATTATTAGTGGCACGTGCTTGTTAGACTGATAGGCCTTTCTTTTGAATCAATTCACCTCATATTTTAGTCTACCATTTTCATCTACCCATGTCATCTGTGCATAACATGATCACATATCTACCTAACATCTATGCACCATAGGATTACTTAGTTTGATACTCTTCCATGTCATTAAACTGTTAGGTTTGGCAACCCGTATACATGACATCTCATTATTATTGTCATTTTCTGCTTGAAGATGAATCAGGGTTAACTAGGGTTTGGCTATGAGAATATGCCATGTTTCTATTTTCTATTCCATGATTTCCACTTGAAGTACTTCTGTTGAAATGCAAGAAAAATACTGATCTTCTTTGTATAAACTTTTCCCATTGCTCAAAAATATTTTGGCAAAGCTTCTCAAGTGTTTCAAATGTAAGACTCAGAATATCCATAGAAGTCATTTTTTTGTCTACGTTTCGAGTCTAAATCAAGACTCATCATCAGGTTAACCTGCTAAGAAGACAGAAGATCCGGGTTAATAAATAGCGGATAAAAAGAAAAATGAAAAGACCGACTAGATCTTAATAATTGTAAATTAATTAATATATTATTTCCTATTTTATTTATATTTATTACATTAAATTTTTTATAATTTTGGTTTATTAAAATATTTATAATTTTTAACCATTCTAATATTTAAAGTTTGAGGATAATGCTATATAGGATAATGCTAATACATATTATAAAAGGCGTAAAGAGATTTAAAATTTAACCATGTTAAATTTAAAATCTGAGGATAATACTAATATATATTATAATAGGGGTAATTTTTTAATTACTAATAATTTGTATTTTAATTTATAATTATTTCCTTTTCAAGTAGTGATATTTAAATTTTTTTCAATTATGGTTTATTTAAGTTATTAATATAAAATTAGAATTGTATGTTTTTTGATAATATATATTGTAATAGGATAATAGATTATAATTATTGATTTTAAGGGTCTAATTACCATTATTTTATTAAAGTGATTATATTAAATTTTTTTACTATATTAATGTTAAAAAGGGGGAAGGTTTGTTTAAATTAATTTACAATTATTAAGAGCTGGTCATCCACTATTTATTAATCCTGAAAATGACTATTGTGGATATTCTGAGTCTTACATCTGAAAAAATACACCACAGAAACTTCCCTTCTCAAGTGTGTCGAACTCTGCTCTCAATATCTGAATTTATAGTCCAATTTATGTTTGAGTGGTTACGAGGCATAATTTATTATATGCAATGATCTCTATTGTGGTAGATCCATAGCAAAATTTTGCAGCTAATTAAAAGGATTTGGATCTCCTTGAAAATCAACCAGCTTTATTAGGCTATTTTCACAGGAGGACCGACGTGTATATTTGGAAGATGGGAATCTCTGTTCTGTTTTCCTACACCCCTGCAAAAAACCAACACTTTGACAAATTAATATTTCTCACTGTGTTTATGTTTGTAATGTTCCTCAAATACACATGCTCTGATAAATTATTCAAGTATTCTTGAGAAGGAATGCCACAACAGTTCCTAACAACGCTTAGGATTAATTTGAAACCAGTCATTAACAATTTTTTCCATTCGACAATGTTATAAAGGAATTTTTTAACCTTACAACGAGGGGGTTTATTAGTTTGAGAAAATTATGGAATTAACTTTTATTTAATTTTGATTAATTGAATATCTCCAGATTTAAGAAGTTGAATTTATTTATATTTTCAAAAAAATAATTTTAAACAGTTAAAATTTATGATTTAGTCAAATTTTATATTGCTGAACTCGAATAAAAAATTAAAGTGACAAGGCTCTGGAAGTCACAGATGAGCCATTCAAGAGTAGTTGCACGGTTGCAGAAATAGAAGGTCACTGCACTCCACAGGAGTCCTGGTTGGATATTTAGAAGTTGTTCAAAGAAATGACAACCTTGAATTGGTTTTGAGTGGCCATTTGGTATTACATTGTTTTGTTTTCTGAGTGATATAGAAGTTACAACAATGGAGGAGACTCTGAGATCTCCTTTCTTAGATAAAGAAGAGGAAAATGGTGGAGAGATAAGAGATGGGCCTTTCATTCAAGGAAGACCGTATGATATTTCTTTGGATGCCCATTTAATCTCGAATCCCAAGTAGCTAACTCAAGAAATTTGGATGGAATCCAAAAATTTGTGGGCTATTTCAAGCACTGTGATTTTCACTGCTATATGCCAGTATTCGTTAGGAGCAATCACCCATACCTTTGCTAGGCATTTGAGTACTGTTGAACTAGCTACAGTGTCTATCGAGAACTGTGTTATAGCAGGGATTGCCTTTAGTGTTATGGTGGGCCAAACTAAAAACCATTTTCTATTGTTATTGTTTCTGTTTGCTTCAGTATTGTAGAGTTTGACTTGAATTGAATTGAATTCCAGCTTGGCATGGGCAGTTCCCTAGAGACACTGTGTGGTCAAGCCTTTGGAGGAGGGCATATACACATGCTGGGAGTGTATATGAAGAGGTCATGGATTATACTTCTTGTCACAGAATCAGGCTTAAGCCTCATTTACATTTTTTCACCGCCCATTTTGAAACTCTTTAGAAAATTTGATGAGATTTATTACTTGGTTGGGAAGTTTTCCATCTAGATACTTCCTCAATTATTTTCCTATGCACTAAATTTTCCAATGCAGAAGTTCCGTCAATCACAGAGAAAGTTCATGGCCATGGCTTGGATCGCTGCAATGGATTTAGTCATACACATTTAATGAGATGACTCTTTATTTTGAAGCTAGGATGGGGTTTTCCAGGAGCAGCCATAACCCCCAACCTTGCATGGGTGATATTTGATGCAGGGAAATTGATATATATATATATATATAATTTTGGGTGCCTTTCCTAGTTCATGGACTAGAATGTCACAGTTGGCATTCCAGGATTTATTTGCCTTCGTCAGGCTTTCCTTAGCTTCTGTTGTGATGCTATGGTTTGTTTTATTCAATCATTTATTGCTATGCTCTATGGTTTTATTGTTTTTTTTTTTCATATCTTAGAAAAAGTACTTGTTTTGAGCATGTACTCTGAAATTGGAAGCCTCGAGTTTTAGTATGTTATGATATTGATCATTTTAGTTGGGTGGCTGAAAAATCCAGAAATTGCAGTAGACTCCATCTCCATTTGGTATGATAATTTGAAAAATCAATTTCTGTATATAAAATTCTTTATCGGTACATCAATGTTACAGAGTATAGTAATTATCTTACTGTCAATCATTATGCCTTTGCAGTATGGATTTGAACAGATGGGAAATGATGATAGCCCTTGGATTCAATGAGGTTGTCAGGTGTATTGGGTGGTTCCAGTTCTTCCCTATGATACAATGATTCAACTGAATAAAATCATTTGAATTGTGCCAAAAATCCAGAGTATGAGCATTTATCTATGTATTTGGTTTGTTCTACTACAACGTGAGAGTATCAAATGAACTTAGAGATAGGCGCCCAAAGACTGGATAGATTGCAGTAGCGGTGGTGACCTTGACCTCAATAATGATAGGAATAGTATGTAGGATCATTATTTTCGGCACCAAAAATAAATATCCAGCGTCTTTTACGAATAGTGAGGAGGTTGTGCATGTAGTATCCAAGCTAACAACTTTTCTTGCAGTGATAATGCTTCTCAACAATGTGCATCCAGTTCTATCCCATAAGATCTTTACTAATTTATTTCTCTATCCTATTGTTAGAATTGCACAATACTATTTGAATAGAGAAACATGTATAAAATGAACAGAGTCTAGTCATTTGAGACTTAATCGAGGCTCTTTTTTTTTTTTTTTTTTCTATCATTATTTTTCTGAGTAAATTTTTTTACATTTTGTATAATAGAGATGTAGTCTATGCTATAAAATTACTGGCCATGAGATCCATTTCTAGAAACCTTTACCTAACCCCATCAATATTAACGATAATGAAGAAAAACTATAATAGTCATTTAATTCAACACATACTTACAAGTATAGTCCAATAAGAACAATTATGTTTCTCGTAGTGGTAAGGAAGAGGACTAACACACTGCAACATCTCAAGATAAATCCAAAGGTGTTGTTGTTGTGACTATCCAATCAGTAATGCCAGCAAGTATCTATTAACTGCTAATTGGTGAGGTATGGTGTTTGATAATAACAAGATGGATGAAGAATGAAATACCTTCATGGTCCCATCCATTGGGGGGTTATGCTTGTTTCAATGGTAACTAGGGAGATAATATATAATTTAGAGACTTTTGGGCTGAGAATTAGTGTTTTTTCCTCTGAGTGTATTTACATTGTTCTTGATCCTCCCAGTTACTACTGCTGCCTACCTCTTATAAAAATAATACTAAAAAACAAGCCTTATTGCATTGCAAGACTGTGGCATTTAAGGATGCATTGTGTGATCTAATGATTGTGAAAAGATTTATAGAATGGAGGTGGATGCTCTGCATCAAAATTATTTTCTAGTATTTGGGTTGATAAGAAGACTGTTGGAGAGACTCAACAAAACCATAGTTAATTATAATATTTGGGTTGATAACAACGTCATTGGAAAGTCAGATGCCAACCATATAACTATGATATTTAAGTTGATAATAAGGTTATTGCATCTTTTTGCACCTTTTGGGGCGATTTATAGTAGCTTAATGGGTTATATAGATATTTTTTATTGGTGTTAGTTAGTTTTAAGCTATCTAGAATTCAATTTAAATTCTCGACTTTAGAATCTACTTACCATGGCCTGAGTTTTGATAAGGCTAGTTGGAACTCATTGCCAAGTATGAGATGGGAACCAAAGAAAGGGTAAAGACGCTTGGGACTAAGCTTAAAGCACATGTGAACCATGGGAACTGTGTGACTGAGCTTAAACCAAAACCCAAATTGTTTAAAATCAGCATGATAATTGACACTGATCTTGTAGCATTATTGATCTTGATTTTTAAAACGGTTTACAGATCTTGTTCTTAGGGAGATTGCAGAGAAATGACTCAAATATTAGAGAAGAAATTCCAACTATAGCATTTAAGTGCTACACCTAGGAGAAGAGGTCAACTTTAGAATGGAAATCAGCTTCAAAAATTACCAAGCACACTCCCAGATAGTAGACTAGTGATTTTCTGGGAGACAAAAAACTATTAAATTTGTTGAAAAATTATTCGAGAAGTCATGAGGTATGTTGATAAAATATGTTGTTTATGTCCTTTTGAGATGATTTTGCACTATTTCATAGTCTTTTACAATTCTACTATTTTGATCTTGCATTTCCTTTAGGCCGAGCTTCATATGTGTAAGCACACTAATTCAAACATGTGTTCTATTTCAATAGGAAAAGGTGTAGGATTCCAGATTCAGTAGATGCTTAAGATTTTGATTTGTGTTATTTTTATGTTTGTTTACTTGCAAAATAATTGCATTGTTGATATATGGCATGCTTATCTTACTACTGAAGGCATCAATTCCTATTGTTATTGTGGGGCTTCCTAATGTTGGTAAAATCAACCTTATAAACAACATAAATGTATCACATGTTGTCAATGTTGGGGCCACCCCAGGATTTATAAGAGTGATGCATGAAATTCACTTAGACAATTATGTTGAACTATTACACTGTCCTAGAGTTGCGATGGCCAAGGCTAGTGACAATAGTGCAACAATTGATCTTCGCAACTGCAAAAGGATTGAAAAATTGGAGGATCCTATATATTATGGTAATAAGTTCATTATCTTTATTGATTGACAACTTCTGTAAACATTGTAGCTTTTTTTTTGAGAAAACAATATTCTATTTCTCAAGCTATTTATATATTTTTTTTCAATATTTTGTCTCAATTTCTACTACTGTGTTTTCTTTATACAATAATGTCGACCTCCATCTAAAAGGATGAGAGTAATGTGATTTTTTGGCCTTTAAAACAAAAATATGAGAACATGTTTTCAAATACTGGAAACATAGGGTGTTGGTGAGTGAATTCTAACATTTGTGGTAGCACCTTGCAAAAGTCATGTACATAGAGAAACTGAGATTGTCTGTCAATTTCTAGATAGTTGATACATTATTATAATATAAAAAAAGAGAGGTTTTGTGATTTTTCAATAAAGAGGGAGAAGTGTAGCCATTCCTTGTAGCTAGTAATGATATTATAAATTTGAAAAAGGAGGAATTTTGTGACAACCAAAATGTGCGGCTAGAGAAGGAAATAGAGAATACCTTTGGTCCGAGTAGTCTCATTGGTTGTGCATAGGTTGGGAGTTCTTTGTTAAAGTCATAAAACCTCATTCTTTCCTTATGAAGGTTGGACACAACATATCTTTGACAAAAGAGGTGATGTGATTCTGTAATTTTGTCAATATGTTACCCAATTTCTTCATTTTCATTTCAGCGTCAAATATTGTTTTGAAGGAGTTGAATGCTTGGCATTGCTAGTACCTAGTACCTACAGTACGAATTTTTTTTTGATGATTCTTGTCTTTGTATAGACCATTAAATGCACATCCCTCCCATATTCCCCACTCTTGTTGCTTGTAATTCCTTTCTGATTTTTTTTATATTTGCTCAAATTCTAGTATTCTTTGGGAAGTTTTTAAAAGTTGTGTTCGGCTACCAATTTATCAAGAAATTTACTATTATTATGCCATCCATGAGGTAATGATTCTAGAAAACTAAAAAAATGAGGTATTTTTTGACAACCAAAACGTGCTACCATAAAAGAAAGTAGAGGGCATCGATAGTCTGAATTGTGTTACTGGTTATATCCATGGGTTGAGAATGATTAGATAAGTTCATTAGTTTGCATCTTCCCTTTGAACATAGACCAATACATTGATGCTTTTGACTAAAGAGGTGTCTAGATTCTCCAAATTTTTCATTGTGTCAAGGCTTTTTTGATAATCATTCTCGGTGGATAGAGCAACATTATCTGCAACCTAGTAGTGGTGACTACATGCTCTAGAAAGTGTGTTTCAACTTGGACCAAAAGTTGCACATTATTCTAGTAAACCATACAAGAATTACAAATGCAATAAAAAATTCTACTATTGCAAAAAACAAGTAACAAAATTAAGAAGTCAAATAAATGAAACTGACCATCAATAGAATGATAGAGAAAAACACTACAAACACACTATTTGGAATTGAAAGCCTAAAGAATATCGAAATTCTCACCCCGTAGAAAGAACTTGGAGGGAATCCATATTTTGGACTTAGATGCTCCACCAGATTATCAATACATATTCGCTCATCTTCAATATTTTGTTTGGACCCTATTCAATACAACTACGAAATTAGAAGTTAGGCACAAACATCTTCTCATTTTCAACAGATGATTCTGCAAGAAAATTTCTAGCATCCAACTCCCGTAGCCAATGTCATTTAAAGTTTAGTTTCTTCATCTCAAGCACTTGTTACCATCGAACTCTTGACTATATTACTAGAAATTTTATGTATTAATCCCACCCATGGTGGTCAAGAGATGTTAATTTATTCCCAAAACCATAACCTATTTTTGTGCAAACAAATACCCACATTTAAAACAAAAACACAGGAAAAAACTTGATTACTGTAGAATATAAAATTATCAACTTTATTTTGAATGTAACCTAGTCAATCTCACCTCAAAAAGAGTCAAAACATACAGAAATTCGGTAGGCCATATCACCACCATAGATCCATCTTAACCCCATATTTATTTAACACCAAGTGATATTAAAAATAAACTAGGGTCCAAACCTCTCAGTGCTTAAAATATCTGTGGTTGAATATAGATATATGATAGTCTTCATTATTATTATATTTTTTTTTAACAAAATATTGTTACATTAGAAATCGTGGGGAACTAAAGGTTTGAAATTTTCCTTCTTTATACATTAAACCACTTCAATCTGACTGTCACATGCCAAGTTCAGTAGGATTTTTTTTTAAACTGTTGAGTTATTCTCTAAAATTTGGGGTGGCTACACTGGAGATCATAACTTGTAGGAATCCATTGAACTAGAATATGGTGAGAAAAAATATACTATCTCTTGGACTTCATGAAAAATATGTTGGAGGCTTTGTCAATGAAGTATTAGATATATATCCACCAATCATTACTTGTTCATGAATCAAATTAAAGAAATATATAAAGCACTCTTAGAAGAGGCGTTGTTATTGTAATCATATATCAGCTTCAAAAGGCCTTACAACAAACATGTGCACTCTCCAGGTTCCATTCTCATAATCATAATAAAAAAGAAACAAAAGATGCTAGAGTAAACTTCAAACTCATCATGATTTTACAGTAAATAAACCACCAGCATATGTAGCAGGCAAGAAGAATTTTTTAGGCTGCAAAACATAAATGAGATGCTCCCACTCCTTATGTATGTGAGACAATTTCTACTTGAAATTTGTCTTGATCATTCTTTCAGCATAGGCTTGATGAGTTTTGATGCTAGAAAATCAAATAGTGCCTTCATCAATCCAGTTCATAACATGTGGAAATTCCTTCTTCAAACCTAGTGACAACAAGGCTAAAAATTCAGCCATGCAGTATGGTAAGAGAGTGTAGGATCACGGACAATCATTAGGGATTACTAGTTAGTGTACTTGACGAACACAAAAATTAAGAGACTGAAAATTATCCAAGGAATACTAATAGTTGTGATGATTTTGAAATGAGAACAAAGAAAAGGAGAACAAAATGCTGACACAACACTTTGGATTATGTTTTTTTAGAGGATCTTCCTCAACCCATAAAAGGATGGCCAAGAAGAAGACCGAGAAGGGAAGCTAAACATCAACTTTATTTTTTATTCTTTGTTAACATAGTCTTCAGAAAATCATATTGATGAGAAGGATGGGTGGGAGAAATCCCTTGGGGAGGATGAAGACAAAGTTACTTCTACAGATAATTAGGACCTATCTAGGCAATGATGGGAATTTAGTTTGGTTTGTGGAGTAAAAAAATGAAAAGAGTGGAAAACTTTGGCTACAAAAGGTTTTGTGCGCAAGTTGCACTTTTTATAGGTCATTTCAGTGTGAAAAAATATAGCTCCAATGGTATGACCTATATATTAGGTAAATGTCAGTGTGTTATGAAAAATACTGGATGCATTCTCATATATCAAATTATGAATGTCTTGGTTTTCCTTGACTGAAGTTATCACTATAAGAATTTAATCCAACTATATAGACATGGTTGCAAAATCTTGGATACATCTCATATAATAAATATGAAAATGTGCCAGCAACATGTTCGAGACTAGAATAATAACTGGTTCCCCCTCCTGCAACATATTGAAGAAGTGTGTCCACTATATCTTCCTTCATCTCTTGCATTTCTAGAGCAAGTATTGTTGTATCGTCAAACAAGACCACAGATAAATAATCACCGCTAGTAGTTCTAAGCCGAGTCGCAATGAATTGAACAATATCCGCATAGACACAACCCAACCTATAATTATGTTTAGGAATAAATTTGGCCATGATTGGATTTATATCTGGACTAGACGTTGAACCATACTTGTCAGTTAAAAAAACTACATGATGTGGTATGTTATTTGAATAGTTGCAGACAAAAACATGAGCATCTATAGTTCTATGATTAGTAGAGAATTCCATTGAGGCACTTCTTTTCATTGGAACATGCCATAATTTCTCTGTGCAGTAAGAATTTGTGGAACAGCCATCAATATCATTATGCTACTCAGACCTGCAAAGATGATTACATAGGGAAAACTATGTCTTATAATTAGTACAAGGATCTTCAAACCACATTTTCTTCTAGTAAGTATCATGGGTAAGTTCATATTTTGGAACATCCTCATCAGGGCCATATTTTCTTGTCTCATGTCAAGATCCATCTTACATAGGGCCTGTGAAATTATCATACATAGGACAATTAATCAGATGAATGTGGCCCCAACCTTTGGCTTTACAATGCATGTTACACATCTCTTCCACAACAAATTCCCCCCATGTATATTTCCTACCATGGATATCAAATTCTTCATGTTTTGAAAAAAAAAAACATTCCTCATGTTCCCATGACCAATATGATGTAAACTAGAATGATTTATTATTTTTTGAAAAAAATATCCACAAGCTTGGCATCTTACCTTACAATAATGCACTGCATCTAGATTTGATGTGTGCAGATGCTCACCATCATGGTATCTTTTAAAAGGTGGAATGAAATGCAAAAATACTTCCGTAGACCATTATGTTCAGGAACCTCTTCTGCCCTGAAATATCAAGATCAGTCATTCTTTGGTTTATGTTCTCTTTTTAATAAAATAACATTGAAGTAGTGGATATTTAGACAGTTTTATGATGGCCTCTCTTAATTGTTTAGCTTTCTTTTTGAAATAAATAATGTGAGTGCTTTATTCTCGCTAGAAATAGGAAAATATGTAGTTTGTTTTGGTAAAAGTCTCTAGCATTCCATACTACTCACGAGACTTGACCTGAAGCCACATAGGAATCTATAAGTGGTGCTCCAAATCTGCTGGGTTGCTATGTGGCACATAAGGATAGGAAGATGTCTTTAGGGGCCAAATGGTTGAGAAGTACAGTCATATCTTAGATTTACTGATCTTCAAATTTATGTAAGAGTGGATATCTATAGTTTTTCTACACTTTCACCCGAGGTTTAAAATCAATTGTCTGCATGTATACAAGAGATTGTCTCGAAAAATATTTTTTATGAGATTACTCTATTTTGTAGTAATTTGGAGCACATTAGATCTTGGTTTAGGATGGTTAAAAAAGTTTGGGTTATTCCTTTCGAGTCTTGGAATGTTTTGGGAACAACTTATTTGTTAATGAATAACCCATTACCTGCAATTATATACTTTTTCAAAGTCAGTAAGTTAGATTTGAAAAATGGCAATGCAATGTCAGTCATTTTCAAACCTCATTGACCTTGCTGATTGTGTTTTTAGTGTGGGGACAAGTCTCTTTTCTTGCATGCACAATTTGACTTGTAACCATTAAGTACATATTGAGTAAATGAATGCAGAGACCAAAGCATAAGACACATATTATTTTTCATCTTAAATGCAAGTAGGATGTTCGATGAATGACAAATTAGGTAATTGAATTAAAGAAGCGACGTTCGCTTAGAATTGAACCTGTCTATGCCCAATTATATCACATGTATGTTGATGCTACTAGTGGGCCATTATAATGAGGAAAACATTTTGTGGCTCATTTTAACATATGATATACATATTTGTCTAGGGTGATCTTTGCTTCTAGAAGCTGAACTGAACATGGACATAAAGCATCATGTCAATTGTAGGAAAGGGGATTAAGATTACATCTTCAGTCAGAGTTTCCATTATACTTAACGGATTCAATGTATTGTGAGGGAATGATCTGCAATGAAGTTGTGTTTTCTATAGTGATTTCTCCTTTTTATCCATGCTAACTCCCAATAGTGGCCTTTTACGAGTTGAACTATTTAATGTTGTTTATGTATATTGTCATTTCCAGCTTAGGTACCATCACTACTTCTCACCCATAGCATGTAATGCTTCTAATAATGAAGAAGTTGCATGAATTTGGGGTCCAGTTCTAGTTTTTCAAGGTAATCCCTATGCTTGTATAAATATATTTGAATGTATGCAAGAACTATTTTATTTTATTGCCTCAAAAATAGATGTTTCTGTGCAAAGCGAAGTTGATGGTTTCTAGAATCCTTCAAAAGTAGAAAGGGAGATTGGATTTACATTCTCTTTTCCAATGAACCAGTTGTCTATTTCTTCAGGCATACCCATTAAATGGAAAAAAGTATTTCAAATAGAAGATACGGTGAGTTTTACCCCTTAATCCTTGATTAATCAATGGTTCATAGTAAGGTTTCTAAACTTTTATTTGTTTTGATTTTCTCTATTAGGAAGACATAAACTTGGTGCACATGCATGGGGAAATTTTTTTCACCTCTAATATATGATATTACATGACTAATATTAAAATGTTTCTTGGATCAGTAATTAACATGATGCCTATATTTTTCCTGGAGTGTGCATTGAACATGCGTCAAGGAAGTCTATAAGTGTTTTTCATTGATACTCTGTAGATAAATCTGAAGCATGCTATTTTTTGTTTGGTTTCTGCTCTCTTTTTAATAAATAATGATATATCTTGACATTTTATAGAATATTTCTTCATGTACATCTATTAATAGCCACCATGTTGCATAGATAATTACAAATGAGAAAGCATTATGTCTAGTTTCCACTCATTACACTGCACTACGAGATAATGAACAAGACTCTGACTACTTGATCAATAATGAGGAAACAGTTTGGTTAACTAATATAAAGAGAAGGATGAGAGCTATAATGGAAATAGTAACTGCTTAACCAGACCACAACCTAGAAAACGATAAAAAATTGAACTCACAAAAGGTTATGCACATTAATTTAATAAACTTGATCTAAGAATGGAAGAATATTATAATAAACCTTAAGTGTATAATGGTTACCTTGAAATTGGGAAGAAACATCATCAAAGTAAAGTTGCAACATTGGGTTTGAGACTAGTGCCTAAATTTTCAAAGCTCCGTGCCAATTGTACTTCATCAAGACTATGCTGGAAAGACCCATTCCTGATTCCTTCATCTTCTCCAAAATAAAATTGTAACTGTAGGATCTGTTCCATACATGATTATATGAAATGTTGCCCCTGGTTCTAGCTTCTTTAGTCTCTTCAAAAAATGAACAAGATCTTTTCCATCATTATTTCCATCGTCACTCAGAAATATAATTATTGGCTTCTTCGTATCCATATTAGAATTATTAGAACCCCAAAAAATTACTTCTTTTGTTAGTTTGATATCATAAGAATAATTGGTTCCCCCTCCTGCAAAATATTGAAGAAGCTTCCTTCATCTCTTTCATTTCTAGAGAAAGTATTCTTGTATCATCAAACATAATTCCAAATAAAGAATCACCACTAGTAGTTCTAAGCCGAGTAGTAATGAATCAAACAATAATCTCATAGACACAACCCAAACTATAATTGTGTTTAGTCATAGATTTGGCCATGGTTGGTTTTATATCTGGACTGGACATTGAACCAAACTTGTCAATAAAAAAACCACATGATGTGGTATGTTCTTTGAATGGTTGCAGACAAAAACATGGCCATCTGTAATTATTTGGCTAGTAGAGAATGCCATTGAGGCACTTCTTTTCATTGGAACATGCCATAATTTCTCTGTCAAGTAAGACTTTTTGGAACTTCCATCAATATCATTATGCTCCTTAGACTTGAAAAGATGATTACATAGAGAAAAATTTGTCTTATCCTCGTCAGTACAAGGATATTCAAACTACATTTGCTTCCAGTAAGTCTCATGGGTAAGTTCATCTTTTGGCACATCCTCATCAGGGGCATATTTTCTTGTTTCATGTCAAGATCCATCATACATATGCCTTGTGAAATTATCATACATAGGAAAATGAATCAGATGAATGTGGCCCCAACCTTGGGCTTTACAATGCATGTTACACATCTCTAACACACCATATTCCCCCCAAGTATATTTCCTACCCTGGATATCAAATTCTTCATGTTCTGAAGAAAAAATGACATTCTTCATGTTCCAATGAACCGTATTATGTGAACCAAAATTATTTATTGGTTTTTGACAAAAATATCCGCAAGCTTGGCATCTTTCCTTACAATAATGCACTACATATAGATTTAGTGTGCGCAGATGCTCACCATCATGGTATATTTTAAAAGGTGGAATGGAAATGCAACAATCCTTCTGCAGACCATTCTTTTCAGGAACCTCTTCTGCCTTGAAATTTCAAGATCAGTCATTCTTTGGTTTCCGCTCTATTTTTAATAAAATAACATTGAAGAAATGGATATTTAGACAGTTTTATGATGTCCTCTCTTAATTTTTCACCTTTATTTTTGAAATAAACAATGTGAGTTCTTTATTCTCACCAGAAATATGAAAATATGTAGTTTGTTTTGGTCAAAGTCTATAGCATTCCATACTGCTCATGAGACTTGACCTGAAGCCACATAGGAATTTGTAAGTGGTGCTCCAAATCTATTGGGTTGCCATGTAGCACATATGGCTAGGAAGAAGTCTTTAGGGGCCAAATGGTTGATAAGTACAGTCATATATTAGATTTAAAAATCTTCAAATTTATGTAAGGGTGGATATCTATAAATTTTATACACTTTCACCTTAGGTTTGGAATCACTTGACTGCATGTACACAGGAGATTGTCTGGAAACAAATTTTTATAAGATTACTCTATTTTGTAGAAATTTGGAGCACATTAGATCTTGGTTTAGGATGACTCAAAAATTTTGGGTTATTCCTCTCAAGTTTTGGGATGTTTTGGGAACAACTTATTAGTTAAGGAATAGCTCATTCCTTGAAATTATATACTTTGTCAAAGTCAGTAAGTTATATTTGACAAATGCCAATGCAATTTCAGTCTTTTTCAAACCTCATTGATCTTGATGATTACGTTTTCGGTGTGGAGGCAGGTCTCTTAGTTTGCATGCTCAATTTGACTTGTAACCATTAGGTACATATTGAGTTAATGAATGTAGAGACCAAAACAAAAGATACAAACTAGTTTGCATTTGAAATGCGAGCAGGAATGAATGAAAAATAGGTAATTGACTTAAAGAAGTAGTGTTTGCTCATAATTGAACCTGTCTATGCCCCATTATCTCACATGTATGTTGATTCAGTCAGTGGGCCATTATGAAGGGGACACCATTTTTCGGTTCATTTTAACAGTTGATATAAACATTTGTCTACGGTGATCTTTGCTTCTAGAATTTGAACTGAACATGGACATCAAGCATCATGTTAATTGTAGGAAAGGGGATTAGGATTACATCTTCAGTTAGAGTTTCCATTGTACCTAATAGATTAAGTGTATTTTGAGATAATGATCTGTAGTGAGTTGTGTTTTCTATAGCTGAGTGATTTCTCTTTTGGTATCCTAAAGCATGCATACTAGGCTATGTTGAAATGCTACAATCCTGCCAATCATAAAATGTTGAATCTGAATTCTGAATGGGATGTGAAATTATTATTTTTCCATATGAAGTCTGATGGGGTTGGAACCACTCTTAAACATCCTAAAACAGTTAACGACAATGTTAATGGTAGGGCTATCGAATATTTCGACTAAAGCATAGGTGGAGAAGTTGGATATCTAGTTCCAGCTTAATCAAATGATAGAGTTGGACGCCATAAAGGTGGCTATGCTACACCTAGAGGGAGAAGACCATGAATGGTGGTTTCATGGGTTGACCACACTGGGGCACGAAGGTGTGAAAACATACGATGAGTTCACTAGGAGGGTGTTGGAACGGTTTGAGTGAAAGGACTTGGAGGAATACTTTGGAGATCTAATAAAGCTCAAGCATACTAGAAACATAGAGGCCTATATTTTGGAGTTCTTGAGGCTTTCAGTGATGGTCGCGGACTTGTCAGAGTCTCATAGGATCTATATTTTTGTAGAGGGCTTAACAGAACCACTTTGGGCGATAGTGAGATGGAGTAGGTCCAATACCTTACATGAATCAGTTGGGAGAGCCAGAGACTTTCAGGATACTCTACCTAGAGCCCAAGCACCACAGCTAGCTAGGCCTGTTTTCTAACATAAAGGAAGAGATATGAGAGCCCCACCACTGAGGGGTAACTAGGGCCGAGAGAAATTGGATGATGAGACTCAGAGAGATCTTCGTAGGAAGAAGTTGTGTTTCAATTGACAGGAGCCATGGGCACTAGGTCACAGGTGTGAAGGAGGAAATATACACTACATAGAGGTATTTTCAAAGAGTGACGGGGATGAGAATGCCTTCTTTGAGATGGGAGGTGAGGACAGTGTAACACCTAGGGAGGATGGACCTCCACCTCCACCCCCACTGGTAGCCGGTGGATCAACGTTTCCACAATCAAGAGGGGTCCTGACATCACTACGTGGGGTATCCAAGTACCTAACCTCGAGGATCTGAGGTGTTGTATTTTAACAAAGTGTTTCAGTGCTTTTAGACAATGGGGTGACACACAACTTCATTGATGCACAGATGGTGCGTAGGAGGGGTATTAAGCTAGAGGAGTTCAAGGGGTTCTCTGTGCTTTTGCTAGGGGGCTGAACCATGTAGTGCACTACTTATGTCCCAACTCTAACAATGAATATAGGGAGCTACTCCCTGACTGACCACTTCTTTGTGGATGACATTCCAAAAAGCAACATAGTGTTGGAAGTCCATTGATTGGAAGAGGCTAGAGATGGAGTTCTTGGACAAGGATGTCAATCAAGTGTTATTAAGAGGCATGCATTCGTACCCACCACAAAAAATTTCGGCGCATATGATGGAGCCTAACTTGAGGCATGGGGATATAGAGTGGGTTATTGAGTTGAGAGTCTCAGAGGTTGGTGGAGTAGCGAAGCCCCCACACCTAGATATACAGGCCATTCTTGACAGAGTAGTGTACCAAGCCCAAAGGGGCCAATTTCTGGGGTTGAGATTTCAGCAAACCCTTCGTGGTTTTTTGTGGGTTTATTGAGGATATTTCGATGTCTAATTCCCAGAATTTTCTAAGCACGAGAGGCAGCCTAACCAGCAGTCCGAATACAACGAGTAACAACATTTTTTAGGCTAGGAAGTGGAGTGATTGAGCTACATAGTTCCAGTTTCGATAGAAATTTTGCTTGGGTTGAGTTTTTCTTTCATCCTACCTTGAGCAGGCCTAGGTGCAATCCTTTCAGCACCTCACATGTACTCTTTCTCGACAAATAGTAAAATGGCTTAACATTTTTTCTTATCTTTCAGTTTCTGTGTTTAATGGTGTTTTTATGTTTGTTGTAGTTTCTAGTATACTTTTCTTTATATTACTGTCATATTCCCTTTTGGGATATTACATTCTTCCTTTTTATCATACACAAATTATAATTCATTGGAAGGAAACTTGATACGACTAGTGATAATACATAGGAAAATTATTGTTTTCTCTCTTGCCTTCATCTCGTACTCTTCTGTGTGCAATTTTCATATGCCTCACATTGCTTGGGCCACTAATGGATATGAAAAGAAATTTGTGTATGATTTAGTGGGATTCTTATGTGTATGTTAGGCTTTACAAATATTAATTAATTTCATGCATTACCTCATATGGCATGCAAATTATTCGATAAGTAGACCGCATGTTGATTCTTGCCATGAAAGTTAATTGATGCTTGGAAATCTAGCATAACTTACTTATTGAAAGTACTGTTGTCGATACATATATTTATCTATTGAATTGGATGAATTTTAGGATTAAAAAAGAAACTAAGTAGGATAGTCAGAGAAGAAAATTTGCAATCATCTCACTGTGCCATGGATGTGCTTTATGGATTATGCCATCCTTGCTTCTTTAAACAGTCTAAAGACAACATAATGGAAAGACATCTCCTTTTTCAGTGGTAAGAGTAAAAGCTACTTAGAGGTCAATTTTCCTCTCTTAATCTCTTCTCAACTACCATTACACATGGTCGGTTCTATACATACAATATTTATGTGATATTGATAGAAAACACTGTGCCTCAACTACTTTATTATATTATATTATGACACATATTACCAATCAAAATCCTATTTTATTTCTTTAGCAAGTAGCCTCATGTTCCTTCAATAGTGGATAAGTGCATTGCATCATTTTTAGTTTCATTTCATGTTATCGATTTCTTTAGCAAGTAGCCTCATGGTCCTTCAATAGTGGAGAAGTGCATTGCATCTTTTTTAGTTGCATTTCATGTCTTCATATGGGACATGCTGATGAGTGGATGAGAGCTGTAGGAATTAACAAGTAAATTTATTTTTCAATGCAATTTTTTCTTGTTATAACTTCTTGTTTTTGAACATCTATAGATTTCGTTGAATAATGAAAAGAGATTGAGAGTCAACAATATATTTACTCTTACTAGTCATGTTTGTGTGGATTCTACAATATAAGCTTTCCATTTGTTCATTAAAGGATGATTTAATAATATAGATATTATTTTCCAGTTTTGAAAACAACCCATGCCTCAGGGGTCCTAAATTGCAGGGGGGAGCAACATATGATTCATGATGTTGATGGAAGAAAGCAAGACACAAGGAAAGTTTTGTGGAGATGTCATTTTGGAAACAAGGATAAATTTTAGTCTCTCATATATATTCTCCATGTTTGATTGAAAAGTAATTTCTATGGTTAATGTTCCTTTATATACAACTACATGTATAAAATCCCCACCAACTTCTAGACCTTATCTATTGGTATATACAATATTGCAATTGAACTAGATATGAGATTTACTGAGAAAAAATAGAAAATATTTCGAGATGATGTGCCTGAGTAGTACCATTTTTTTGTCATATATTGATGTATAAGATCTGAATTCCAATAGATAATTAAAATACTACTACATTAAATTCATGAGAACTTGTGCTCCTATTGTTATGTGCTCAATTTCTATTATGGTATCTCTCTCCGAAGAAAATAATTTAACTCTTCATTTTTTATTATCCTTGGTGACATCAAGCATGGAATGTGTCTTCTCTTTAGCTCTAATTATAATTCTCAGACAGAGCCTAAAGTTTTTTGTCTCCAATTATATGATTAAATCAGCTAATGGAAGTCATGGGGAAACATTAAGGTAAATAAATTTCTCATTTCAAAAGCATCTTGTAGTTGTGAAGGAAGCAGCATCTTCTCTTCGATTTTAAATTTAAGTGTTACATTAATGTGGACATGTATTTGTATGCCCTTCCAAAAGATATGATCACATTGAAGTTAATTTTACAATTTATTGTATTCTTTAGTGTCAGTTTATTCCAAAAAGTGAGAAACGGTTTCCCTGAATTGTATGAACTATGGACTAATAATATTGTGGTCTCATATAGCTATGAGGTAACAATAGCTGCAATCAAAAATATATATAATAGGGGATTTTTTTTCCTTTTCATTATTTCAATATGCATGTCATCTTGATTTGTAGCTTGTGCAAATGATGTGGCATAATTTAGTAAAGAATAGATTTAGTTCCAGAATTTGAGGCGTGGCAACCTACTTAAGATCTATTTTTTTGCTTAAGACAGTCTAGTATATGAGGTTGTCCTATTATTGTATCTATTTTACTTCATTTCATTTTATTCTAGACTTAACTTTGGCATTTTCTAGGAATTTTGTTTGCACTCCCACATTGTATAATTAATATACAACTTGAGTTTTTTGGCATGTAACTTGGTTGGCATGATTGTTCCTAAGCTTTCCTTGAATTTTGAATATTAAGTTTATGAAGGTGTTATTTTCTATGGTGACGTTTTATTTTTTTTGTTTATACAGGTCATCTGGCCACATAATGACCACTATTGCCCAAATGAAGAAAACTTGTTCGAGTTTCTTGCTTTTATGATGAAAAATGACATTGACAATATTACTGATGTTGAGGTATCTATCGTATAAATCCTTTATAGTTGACTTTAGCTTATATTCTAGTGTTCATTGTTGTTCATGTCTTATACTCTGCATTGTATATTATTTCTTTTTTCAGAAAATGAACTCATTATTGATTGTAAGAAGCAAGAATTGAAGAAAGAGGAGAACGATAAAACTGGAGCGGAAAAATGTAAATTAAAGAGAGAGAATAGAGCTTGTCTAGTGGTACTCATAGATCCAATATCCCGCATAAGACAAACACATAAATTTTGATGGTCAAGTCTTCAGAGTTAGTGAATTCACGTGCAATGCCTTGACAACACAATGATAATGTTTCAAAGTATTGATGAAACAATATTTAATGTGTAAATTGTACTCCAAACAATATTAAGTTGGAAACTTGTAATACTTGACATTTTGTATAATATAATTTGTGGTTGAAATTATCTATAGTTGCACTTGATATTATTTAGTATTGTAATTAATATATGTAGCTTTGTGTTTTCATATTACATGAACATGTACATTGCATGTTATTTTCTTAAAATTTAGTTGCAAAATCATACTAAGAATTTATGTTAATTAATAATGAACAAATAAAATCAATCTAAAACTATTAAATTAGTAGTTCATGTTGATTAATGGTGAACACAAATAAAATGACTATACGACTAAATTAGTTGCTTATAATGATTGTTAATGAAAGTAAATGAAATGAATATAAATTACGAAAGTAGTCATTTATATAATGAATATGAAACTACAAAAAAATATAAATGACTACTGTAAATGATAAATTTGTGAATAGAAATGATGATTAAATTTTGCATATATATGACTATTAGTAGCTAATTTACAGTATCTTATAGCACAACCAAAATTTATACATATCTTTTTGGTTATTAATTGGTTTCAAACGATGACTAAAATTTTCATATATATGACTATTAGTAGCTAATTTATAGTATCTTATAACATGACCAAAATCTAGTCATATTTTTTTGGTCATTAATTGGTTTCAAACGATGACTAAAATTTTCATATTTATGACTATTAGTAGCTAATTTATAGTATTTTATAACACGGCTAACATTTTCGTCATATTTGTTTGGTCATTAATTGGTTTTATCAGGTGATCATTTAGTAATATATTTTGTTGTATATTTCGTCATTAATTGTGGAAATTAATGACTAAATCATTCACTAAATTAATGACCAAATTTATGACTAAATATACTACTAGACAATAAAATTGAAACAACCAATTAATGACTAAACTAAAAATGACTAAAAGTTGTTCACGTTATAAGCTACTATTGATCACCGACCGAAAACTAGTCCTTTATATGCAAATTTTAGTTATTGTTTTAGTAATTAATTAACCATTTTGTATTAGTGTCCAAGCTCTTATTTTCTTGTGTTTTTCCTTGAGTAATTAGACACCTATTAATTAGTAAATTCCTCAATCTAGATTGAACAATTCCTTTAGTTTCTTCCTCTAACTGCATGCACCACTTGTACAAATTGGAATAGTTTACAACTGATAGTGCACTTCCCTTGAACTCCAATCTCTAATGGGTAACTCGAATTCTCTCCATGCATGAGATAATTTAGGTTGATTGATTAGTAAATGGGTTGATCACTGATTTCACACCCACTACTTGACATTCCACCAGTTCCTCTAATAGTTAGAACTAGTTTAACTGACCTTAACTAAATTTAACTGAATTAAATTGATACAACTAAAATTAACTCAACCCCGGCTCCTAAAATTGAGGAATCATTGCACACAAACAAAGGTCATGCCCCTAACTAAAATTAACTAATTTAAATGAGTGTTAACAACTATGTCACCTCAGTTAACTCATCCAAGCTGTCTGCTGATGTGGAATTTCAAATTTTCTCAATTTTACTAAGGAAAAATAAAATTGAGAATTTCTTACTGCATTTTTCAACAAAGTAGCAACATATGGCTCAGAGTGGGAGAGTTGGGTGATTTTTTTTTTTTCTTTGGGAGTTTGTAGAGTCTTTATTAACATGATAAAGTTCAGATTGGCGTACATTTATTCGTTCTTTATTTGTGGCATACTATCTTCGGGCATATTCATCATTAGAAGTAGTGGACATTTGCAGAAGTAATTGCAAACAAGGAAAGGCACCTAGATGTGATAAATGAAAAAATGAGAATGTTATTGGGAATGGAAATAAGGATAACATTGAATACAAATTAATAAATAATATAAAGTGAAGAAAAAAGTATTCTTATGTTACATTATCAAATGAATAACATGAGGTGTCCAACTTATTTACGTATGGAAAGGGAATTTAAACATTTAAATAAAAAATATGAAGAAACATTTGAGTATATTGTAATAACATATGTAAATAAATGCATTTGTTGGACTCATCAATTTCCATGATTTGTTACAATAGGGAAAATTCAACCTATGTTGAAAATGGTATTTACACATTGGAATATTACACATAGAGAAGGAGACATACAAGGACAATATGTTGAGAAAACTTATAACAAATTGTTGATGTACACATGTAAATAAATTCATACGGGACTTGTGTTCAAATGCATATTAAAACATTTGAATATTACATATAGTCAAGTCGGCACATGTAGAAATTTTAATACAAATTATGTATTGCCTAGATTCTCCTGATCTCACAATTATATGCTACTGTTAAATACAGAATCTCTTCTACAAAAATCTTTGTGGAATTTAAAGCACAACCTCCAATTGCAATATCAAGAAGAAAGATCAATTACACATAACACAAATGTTTTTATCGGGAAAGCAATAAGCTAAAAAACCAACTATCATATATTATGTATATATCATGGATCATGAAACAATATCATACAAAACTCTAATCCAAGAGCTCTTAGTACAGTATACAATCGTCTCACACTGTCATACAAAAATTGGAAAATTCATGTGCTAATTTACTGCCTCCAAACAACCTGCCTCCACTGCATAATCCTAGCTAATAGCAATCCCTAAATGAATTGAATCATGCTTGCCATGACTGCGCAATCCTCATGGGCACATCCAATGTGTGTGTGGTTGCATGAGTTCACCCACTAATGTCACAATTGATAGTCAAACTATCCCTTTCACCCACATCTCAACTGGGTGTCCACTGGATCTGACATGCATGTAGTTAATAGTAGTAAATCTTTAGTTGCATGTGGGACCACTAATTGTGAATTAATTAAATAATTATTTCACTGATCTCTCACTAGTGTATCTTCAGTTACAACTAGCACAACTGATTTTAACTCACTTAACTGAGTTAAACTACTTTAAAACTCACATAACTACACATCCAATTTTGTTACAAATTCGAATCACTCAGTTACAACTAAGTGCACTTGCATGTCCCACCAACAAACCTTTGAACTCAAATCTCCTATATCTAACTAATTTTCCACTTGAGTTAATAATTTCCAAGAGCTCATTGAGAATAGATTATTGTTTATTGTCCAATTATTATTAATGGATAATAATAGTCGACATGCATCTATAAATAGACATGCGATCTATAAATAAAACTCGCACATGCATCTATAAATATACCATCAACTATAAATAGATTTTTCTCATCATATATAAATAGACATCATCTATAAATATAATGTTCTCATGCATATAAAAATAGACTTCCACGTAAAAATATCCTGAGGATCCATCTTAGCGTAGGTGTATAATTTTCACTAGGATCTTCTTTTTGAATCTCAACACTCCCTCTCAAAAAGGAAGGGATTATCCTTCACCCCGATCTTGTCTCTATGGTATTCGAATTTTCTCTTGGTGAGCACCTTCATCAGAATGTTTGCATCCTGATCTCCCATAGGAATGTACTGAAGCAACATGATCTTCCGCTGCACACAATCTTTGATATGATGATATTGGATATCTATATGCTTATATCTATCATGAAACATATGATTAATCTAGAGTTTAAGGCAACTCTGATTATCAAAATGAATCACTTTCGGATCTAAATGAGAACCAAACAAAGAAACCAAGATCTTTCTCATCTAGATAGCCTCACATGCAGCTTGACTTGCTGCCATGTATTCTGCTTCCGCTGAACTAAGTGCCATGGATCTCTGCTTCCTACTATACTAAGAAGCAACTGTAGATCCAATACTAAAGATCCCCCTTGATGTGCTATTTTTTTCTATTGGGCTGCCTGCCCAATTTTCATCCGTGAAGACATGCAACTTCACCTCATCCATATTTCTGTATCATAAGCCATACTCAGATGTGCCCCTGAATTATCTCAGGACATGCTTGCCCACCTTCCAAAAGGGCTTCGTAGGCTTAATCATTGGCTTGAATTAGCTGGTTAACCACATGACAAATGTCCGGTCTTGTGCTCACTAAATACATTAGCGAACCCACTAACTGTCGATAGATAGTAGCATCCACTACCTCTCCAAATGTAGCATCCTCTTTCCTCCAGTTTGATGGAAGAGGAGTATCCATGGATTTGCAACCCTCCATGTGAAACTTACCCAGTATCTCCCTTACATACTTGCCTTGAGACACAAAAATTTCACCATCTCATTGCCATATTTCCAATCCAAGGAAATAATGAAGGAGGACCATATCCTACATCTCAAAGACCTTTTCAAGGTCCTCCTTGCATGAGTGTATTAGATGCTCATCACCAATCAGTATTAAATCATCAACATAAGGAACAATCATTAAAAGCTTACCCTCCACCACAATTTGGTATAGATTTACATCCACCTCATTTTTGGTGAAGCCCAGTCATGTGAAATAACTGTCTATCCAAGTGTACCAAGCACAAGGTGCTTGCTTCAGCCCATACAACGCTCTTTTGAGTCGGCACACATGCGACTCACTGCTAAAGATATCAAATCCTTCAGGTTGCTCTATGTACACCTCTTCCTAAATTATCCCATTTAGAAATTCAGTCTTCACATCCATCTGATGAATGCGCCAACCCATCTGCGCTGAGAGAGAAAGGATGGTCCTTATGGAAGAATACCTTGCGACAAGTGCAAAGGTTTCTTCATAATCAATCCCCTCGATCTATGAGAAGCCTCAAGCCAAAAATATGGCCTTTTATTTATCAACACTCCCATCAGTAGCTTGCTTTACCCTGTAGATCCATATTGAACCTACCATTGATTTATCAGCCGACCTTGGAACAATTTCCCAGGCACTGTTTTTGAAAATGCAGTCATACTCCTCTACCATTGCATCTACCCATGTGGGCTCTTGCACTGCTTCCTAAAAGGAAGATGGCTTAGTCACAATACATTTTCTCATGAGAGCCATGTATCCAGTAAATCAGTCAAGAGATTGTCTTTGTTTGCACTGTGAAGTAGGGGTTCCTACATTTTGTGCAGCATCAAGTCTCAACCTATAATATTTTGTGGTACACCTTCTACCAGTTCTGATGTTTGGCTCTGTGTGAGTGGATTCCTCCACTCCATGAACCTCCTCCTGTGGCTGATTGACATATAGAGACTCATCTTTGGGAACCAATAGTTTCTCCTCCGCATGCAAATCTAGGTCCCTCTCAAGTGAAAACCGCATGGCTTTCCCCTCATCGAATTTTATATCCCGTCGCATAACAGTCATCTTATTGTTAGGAAAATACACATGATAATTATGAGGTGTTTCTATGTACTCCAAAAATATCCCAACTTCATTAGTCAGCTCTAGCTTCTTCCTAGCGTTCTTGGTCACATGCACATAAATAGATGAGCCAAAAATATTAAAGTGTGAAACATCCGGATTCTTACTAGTGAAAGCTTCTTTAAGTGTACTCATGTGAAGTACTCTATGAGGACAACGGTTTTTCACATAAACTACAGTGTTGCATGCTTTTGCACATAAATGCATTGGTAGGCCTTGATCATGTAACATCTCTCATGTTGCACCCATGATCGTTCTATTCTTCCTCTCCGTGATCGCATTTTGTTGTTGGCTATGAGGCACTATGAGTTCTCTTCGAATTCCTTCTTTGCTACAGAATTATTTGAATTCGTTAGAGATGTATTCTCCACCATTATCACTCCTCAGAGCCTTCAGTTTCTTCCCTGACTCTTTCACCACCAATGCCTTAAACTCACAGAACTTTGAGAATGTTTGATCCTTCTTCTGCATGAAGAAGATCCAAAATTTACAAGAAAAGTCATCAACAAAAATAACATAATACTTATGTTTTGTTGTTGAAGCAACCAAGAATGGTCCGCACATGTCTGTGTGAACTCTCTCCAATATCACCGAAGCATGGTTCTCCTTTTCATGAAAGGTGGAATTTACATACTTCCCCATGGTGAAACCCTTTCATTGATCTAACTGAGAAAGTGTTCCCATTGGAAGTCCAGTAGCTTTTTGCTACATGACTTTCAAGGCTCCATGATGAAGATGGCCCAATTTCCTGTGCCATAATTCGCTCTCATCCCAGCTCACCACTATTTCTGCCTTGCCCATCATGGCATCAAAACCATCTACCTCCAGCTTGTAGATATTCTTAACTTGAATCCCTAATCTCTTGGATTGAACCATTGTTTTATGTTGCAGGAAATATTTTCCATCGCTAAAAACAATGTCATAGCCTCCGTCCTCTAACATTGCGACTGAGACCAAGTTTTTCTTCAGACCTGGAAAATGCATAACATATTTCAGTTGAAATGGTTTACTTGACTCCCTCTCAAAGGTAATGGTACCAATTCCGATCGCACCGTATCGTCCATTGCCACCCATATCTATATGCATTTGGAGATCTTTCTCCTCCAAGTCACTGAAAAGCTCCTTATCTCCCGTCATGTGGAAGGAAGTGCCACTATCCAAATACCACACCAATCCCAATTCACTTGACACCATGCATGCGATCAAGGAGAATTCAAGTTCAAATTGTGAGGAAAGGGCCTCACCAGGTGTAGCTCCAACAACCTTCTTGCTCTTCTTCTTCTACGGAAATTTAGTAGCGAGATGCCCATGTTCATGACATTGAAAACACTTCACCTTGGACAATTCCAACTTCTTGGCTTTAGACTCGGATTCATAATGGAATTTCTTCCCCTCCGCCTTCCTTTCCTTGGCAGCCAAAGCACAATCCTCCTCATCATCATGCTTTGATGAAGAGCCATCTCTAGTGTTCCGCCTGAACTCCTCCTGCACTAGATCCGAACACAGTCATTCCCAATCCGATAGTTTTTCCCGTCCATTGACAAAGTCTTCATAACTATGCCAACTCTTAAGAAGTCCCAAGAAAACCAATCTCACCAAATCATCATCAGAAACAGTGGTTCCCATACTCCCCAATTTATCTCGCCATTGGAAAAACTTTGATAGATACTTGGGAATGTTGTCGCTCTTTTCCATCTTGATCTTCCTGAGTTTATCTTTCAGCGCCAATTTCCTATGGTCGCTACTGCTTTGGAAAAGATTCATCAAAGCCTTCCACATAGAATATGGTGTGGATTTCACATGAAGTATTGAGACAATGTGGTCTCATACACCTTCCAACATAATCCTCCCCACCTTTGCCACTTTCTTTTTCCACGAATAAAGTAATGCAGCATCTGTCAAAGTGGGCTTAGGAACATCATTGTCAATGAACTCCTTCAAGCCATTATCTTCGAGCACCACCTCCATCCTATCCTTCCAGGCAATGTAGTTCGAGCTGCCCTAAAGTGCATACTCTAGCTGTAAGCCACTGAAATCCATTTTGATGTTTACTCAATTGTAGCACCAAGAAAATATTTCTGCAAATTCGGATTTTTTCCACCAACAAACTCAACTCCTGCTTCAAAATTGCAATCTTCTGTTCTCAGATACCATGTAGAAATTTTAATAAAAATTACGTATTGCCTAGATTCTCCTGATCTAATAATTATATGCCAATGTTAAATACATTATTGCTTCTACAAAAATCCTTTTGGAATTTAAAACACGATTTCCAACTGCAATATCAAGAATAAATATCAATCACACATAACACAGATGCTTTTACCGAGAAAGAATTAAGCTAAAAACCCCACTATCATATATTATGTATATATAATGGATCATGAAACAATCTCATACAAAAATATAATCTAAGATCTCTTATTACAATATACAATCATCTCACATTGTCATACAAAAATTGGAAAATTCATTTGTCAATTTACTGCCTCCAGACAACTTGCCTCCACTACGCAATCCCAACTGATAACAATCCCTGAATGAATGCAATCCTTCTTGCCATGACTACACAATCCTCATGGGCACATCCAATGTGTGTGTGGTTGCATGAGTGCACCCAATAATGTCACAACTGATAGTCAAATTGTCCCTTTCACCTACATCTTAACTGGGTCTCCACTGGATCTGACATGCATGTAGTTAACAGTAGTAAATATTCAGTTGCATGTGAGACCACTAATTGTGAAATAATTAAATAATTAATTCACTGATATCTCACTAGCGTATCTTCAGTTACAACTAGCACAAATGATTTTAACTCACTTAACTAATTTAAACTACTTTACAACTCACACAACTACACATTCAACTCTGTTACAACTTCGAATCACACAGTTACAACTAATTCCACTTTCATGTCCCACCAACCAACCTTTGAACTCGAATTTCCTATAGGTAACTGATTTTCCACTTCAGTCAACTATTTCCAAGTGCTCATTGAAAATTTATTATTGTTTATTATCCAACTATTATTAAGGGATAATAATAGTCGACATGCATCTATAAATAGACATGTGATATATAAATAGAACTCGCACATGAATCTATAAATAGACCATCATCTATAAATATAATTTTATCATCATCTATATATAGAATTTTCTCATGCATCTAAAAATAGACTTCCACCTAAAAATAGCCTGAGGCTCCATCCTAGTGTAGGTGCATAATTTTCACTAGGATCTTCTTGTTGAATCTCAACAGCACATGAGAACTACATGTTGAGAAGAAGTTACAAAAAATTGTAGAGATACATGTAATTAAATCCATATATGATTTAGAATTTTTTTAATTTTCTTCAAGGATGATGTGGTAGCTTGATGAGAATTCAACTCTTTCTTCCTTAATGATGACATACTTCAAGTGTTGTATTTCTATAGATGTTTCCATCTTCACTGATAATGTGAAGAGTGACCTGCCCAAAGTACTTTGGAGACAATATCCTTCATTGTGTTTGGGTCTGAATATAATAGGTGGAAGTCCTTTAGAGTAATGTTGAGTATGGTAGATGTTTCATATTCAAAAGAAGTTGTTGAAAGGAACTCTCTTGTGTGATCTTGTATGTCGAGATTAATTAAGTATCTATAATCATAATCAGTTACATCAATGTTGAATTTTGGATAGTGCCACGTGTTTACAATATTGGGAATCCATTTTTTCATGAATTGTTTCCCAAAAATGATTTAAGGGTAGGAAAGATAATAAAAATTGTCCATCCATATTTTTGATATTGTAGCCTTCGTTCGAAGGGGTGCATATTTCTCAAAGGCATTGTTGGGCCTTAGTTTTGGTCTTATTTTGCTCAAAGAAACATACTAATCCATCTATTTTCCATCCATTTTCCATTCATTTATTCCATTTTGACATATATTTGATATTGATTCAGGTATTTAATTTTAATTTTTCAAATTCTAAAGTTTTTATAAAAGTTTGATTTTAGTGCAAAATTGGCTGATTCAGAAATTCCCGTAATAGCTATATGGTTGATATGGTTGCAGGACACTTGGGCACGAATTGAATGCATGGATGGACAGCTTGGAAACTAGGACTAAGCCACCTATGCTTAGTTCGAACAGAACAAGCTTTGTGGAGGCCAAATTTAGTTCTAGTTAGTCATGACGTCAGCTTGGAATCCCATAGAAATAGGGCGGTTTTGAGATTCTGGGCAGTTTTGAGATTCTATGGGATTGACCATATTTCTTGGAATAAGAATAATGAATTCGACTTAGATAGGTGGATGAGAAGTATATGGGTTTGTTTGAGTAAAAATAGATCAGTTTGTTCATAAGACTTCTTATTTAAAGCCAAAGCTTTGATGGCTTAGGTATGAGGATTATTATTGACTTATATACTTTTATATTGTGACAATTTTGGATTGAGAAGTTAATTTGAAGACTTGTGCTGTTATCATTTTGCTGTTCAATGTTATGGATGTGTGACTGAAGTTAAGCTTCTGAAATCATTTATCAAGTGTGCAAGGCAAGGGTGGAAGGGCCCCCATTCCAAGCTAAGTACACTTTCTTGTTAACTAGTTTTATTTCCTTGTAATTTGATGATTGTAGAACTGGTTTTTCAAAGCTTATTTCAGATTGTTTCATGGTTCATGCATAATGATTGATGTCATTAGTTTATAACTGATTCATCACTTTATCAAGTTGGAAAAACAGATGTATCAAGTTGAGCATCCCTTCTATGAAAATGATGAATTAGAATTGGTTTCTTTTGTTTGTGTGCAAGTAGTTTCTTGTTGAGATTTTTGATATTAAGATGAATGAATTATAATGGAACACTTTACATGTCTCTTAAGTTAAGAGCTTCTTTCATTAATAATTTATCCATCTTAATTTCTTGGTTTTAATCTCTAATTCATTAAGTGGTAATTGAGGTGAAAGTGGATTTCTTGAGTCAAGAATCATTTCAATGTTATTCCTCTTTTTAAACTAATTGAGTTAGAGTTATAGAATAGCTTATCTTTCAAGGTTTGATTATATCTGATCTTCACATATAGTGAACTTGCCTCAAAGCATAAACTACCCGGATTGATAATAAATAATTGTGTTAGTTTAGGTACATAAATTAGCTCAACATTTTGGCGCCGTTGCCGGGGAGGCAAATATCGGCATAGTCAATAGAAAAAAAAAAAAACACAAAAACAGTAGTTACACTTTTTAGTTATGTTTCTTTATGCCTAGACATAGAGATCCTCATGGTAGATTTATTAAAAACCCCCCACAAATAGAGATAGGATCATCAAACACCCCAGTTACTGGTAATCCAATCATTGAGGAATTATCAGAAAAACAAAGAAGTGGACAAAGATTAACTTTGATTGAGAGACAAACTTTGTTAGCTTGGGAAGCAAAGCAAAAACAATCTTCAACTTCTGGAAAACAAAAAGAAATTATCAAAGGAAAACAATCTTTATTTCCATCCATAAATCCTCCTATCTTCAACCAACCTGAAACTCCACTTAAACCAATGGCAGAAGAAGGACATGGATCTGTTATTCTCACTCCTGAACAACGAGCTCAATATGAAAGACAACAAGCAGAATGGAGAAGAAAGAGAGGAGAGGATGCAAAACAAGAAAATGATAGAAAAATAGAAAACGATCAGAAAAGACAAGAAGATGAAACTACCTTTGGCTTTCCAATAATAGACACAAGTGCAATATTAGGAGAAGAAGTGAAAATGAAAAATATTCCACCTTCTGTATTGCCAAATTTTTATGGAATGTCAACAGAAGATCCTGATTCATTTATGTTTGAATTTGATATTCTATGTAGAACATATGGATACACTGATGACATTCATAAACTTCGTCTTTTCCCTGCAACATTAAAAGCAGCGGCTTTGAAATGGTTTATGGGTTTAGGAGAACAAACAATAGCTTCTTGGGATGATATGAGATCAGTCTTCCTTAAAAAATATCAAGCTTATTGTAGATCTAGAGATTCAAAGGAAGATATTTTTAGAATGACACAACAAGAAGATGAAAGTTTAGAAGAATATTTGGAAAGATTTTTGTATAATCTACAGAAATCTAAACAACACTCTCTAAATCAAGAAACCATTCGAACAATATTTCTCAAGGGTATAAGGGATGAATATATTGACATCTTGAATGTGATGGGTAAAGGAGATATCTCAAACCTACCATTCGAAGAAATTGTCGACTTATGTCAAAAATATTCTAGAGGAAGAGCAAAAACAGGAAGAAGAGAAGTAAGTTCAAAAGCAGCAAAGTCAGCTGCAGGAGGGATAACAAGAGCTAAAATAGGAAGTTTATTGGAAAATTTCAAAACAGATCTTTTAAGTACATTAGGGACACAAGTAGATGTGCTAAAGGCAAATAAGAGGAAAGAAGAACAATACCAAGCTTTAGCAATCTTTTGTCCCAAATGTAGAAACAAACATCCATTAAGAGAATGTCCTTTGGATAGTGTTAAGAGTGTTCAGGTTTGTGGTCTTTGTACAGAAAAGCATTCCACAGAAAATTGTCTAAAATTGAAAGAATTACAAATGAATTCAATGGAAGAAGTGCCAGGAATGGAAGGTTTTTATTATGTAGCACCACGAAGACCATGGAAACCTAGGATGCCTCAACAAAATCAGCAACAATTCCCTCAACAAAATTACCTTTATCCACCTCAAAATCCTTGGACCCCTCTAATGCCATGGCAAGCTTGGCCTCCACAACAATATCCACAACAACCTGCACAAGGTTGGAGAGGATATGGTTATGGAAACCAGCCACCTCAACAATACCAGCAACAATACCAACAGCCATTCACATATCCGCAATATCCTCAATCCATACCATTTCAACAACAACATTCTGCATATCCACAATCCATGCCATATCCGCAGCAGAATCCTCCACCGTTGTTGACCCAACCACAACAGTTGCAGCTACCCACAAATCAGCCCAGACCAACTCAATTACCAACACAACCAATTGCAAATCCGAATAATAAGGTGGAAAAAGCTGCATATACTGTAGAGGAAGCAACATGTTTTCCCACATATTCAATTCTTCCTCTTAATGAAGTCCATCTAAGGTCTGGAAAAGTGCTTAAAAAGGATTCTCCTCCAATTATAGAAGAACCAACCAAACAAGGAGAATCACCTGAAACATCACAAACTAAGATACAAATTCAGAAAGGAACAAACATTACAACTCAAACACCACCTTATCCTGAAAGGTTAGTGGAACAACAAAAAGAAATAACCCTTCCTGAATTTGATAGTTTAGATGAGTTAAAAAATGCTTATGTAAAAATTCCTTTGTTGAAGGCAATTAAAGAAATACCAATATATGCTAAAACAATAAAGGAATTGTGCATTAAGAAATCACAGAAAAAGAAGAAGGATCCTACTACAATCCAAGTCATTGGTAAACTAGCAAACCTCATGTCTACACAAACCATAGTAGAAAAATATATTGATCCTGGTATCCCTATGGTTACTATATCAATAAATAATTTCTCAGTACCAAACACATTAATAGACTTGGGAGCAGCTATAAATGTAATGACAATAGAGACAATGAAAACTTTGCATTTGAACAACATTAGATCAACCTCTACAATCTTAGAATTGGCAGACAGATCTAAAGTTGTTCCTGAAGGAATATTGGAAGATATTATAGTCTCTTTGGATTCATGGGAGTATCCTGTTGACTTCCTTACTCTGCAACCAAAATCAAATTTGGGAGGACATCCTCTAATCTTAGGCAGACCATGGTTAGCTACTGCTGATGCCTTTATAGGATGCAGATCAGGAAGCATGATTATTTCACATGGAGAAGAAAGGAAACATATTGATCTTTATTCACCTACACGGTCAACTTCTTTAGAATCAGTACTTGAAGCTCAAGAAAAACAGCGAGCTAAATCAGTTTTAAGTATAAACAAATTCTTTGATTTAAGAGAAGAAGAAGAGAATGAAGACTTAATGGATCTTTTCATTTTAGAACCAAGTATTTCAGAGCAGCTTAGAGAAGTGCAATATGAAGCTGCAAATAACCTTTTGAATCAATGTTTTCAGGAAACCTGTACTATTCAAACTTTGCGAAATTCTTTTATAGACATCTTTCCTGTAAACACAATGTCCAATCCAACAATAAAAACAATTGAGGTAAGTCCTGAAAAACATTTAAACATTGGAAATGAGTTGCAATCAGAACAAGAACAAGAGGTAATTGCATTATTACAGAAATATTCAAAAGCTTTTGCCTGGGATTATACTGACATGCAAGGAATCCATCCTAACACATGTGTCCACCACATCTATACAGATGATCAAATCAAACCTGTAAGACAACCTCAAAGGCGAATGAATCCTATGATGAAAGAAATAGTGAAAGAAGAACTTCAAAAATTGTTAAATGTTGGATTCATCTATCCTATTTCAGATAGTCAATGGGTTTCTCCACTGGTTATTGTTCCAAAGAAAAATGGAAAGTGGAGGGTATGTGTGGATTATCGAGAACTAAATAAAGCTACACTTAAAGATCATTTTCCTCTACCATTTATTGATCAAGTGTTAGACTCATTGGTTGGAAAGAAATTCTTCTCTTTCTTAGATGGGTTTAGCGGGTACAACCAGATTAGAATAGCAACAGAAGACCAAGACAAGACAACATTCACTTGCCCATGGGGAACCTATGCATATAATGTTTTGCCATTTGGTTTATGTAATGCACCTGCAACTTTTCAACGAGAAGTGCTTGCAATTTTTGCTGATCTAATCCATGAATGTGTAGAGGTTTATATGGATGACTTTACAGTTTATGGAAACACATATAATGATTGCTTAAATAATCTTGAGAAAGTGTTGAAACGATGCATTGAAACAAATTTGTCATTAAGCAATGAGAAATGCTATATAATGTTGACAGAAGGAATAGTTCTGGGACACCATATTTCTGCTTCAGGAATTAAAGTGGATCCAGCAAAAATTCAAGTCCTAGTAACCTTAATGCCTCCTACAACACAGAAAGAGGTAAGAAGTTTCTTAGGCTATGCAGGCTATTATAGACGATTTATTGAAAACTTCAGTAAAATAGCCCAACCTCTGTTTAAATTATTAGCAAAAGATATTGAATTTCACTGGGCAAATGACTGTCAAAATGCATTTCAAAATCTAAAAGAAAAATTATCAGTTGCACCCATTCTCCGTGGGCCAAATTGGTCTTTGCCATTTCATATATCAACTGATGCATCTGATACCGCAATAGGTGCCTCCCTTGGATAGAAAGAGAACTTGTTCAATTATGCAATATACTTTATAAGCAAGAATCTAACACCTGCAGAATTGAACTATACAGTCACCGAGAAAGAAATGTTAGCCGTTATACATGCAGTAAACAAATTCAGACATTATATAATCGGATATCAAGTTTTCATTCATACAGATCATTCAGCAATCAAATACTTGATGAATAAACCTATAACCAATGGAAGAGTAACAAGATGGTTACTGTTACTGCAAGAATTTAATATCACAATACAAGACCGGCCAGGCAAAGAAAATCAAGTAGCTGACTTTCTGCCCCGCATACATTCACCTAATGATCCAAATCCGGTTGCAGATAACTTTCCCGATGAACATCTGTTTGCTATCACAGTAAAAACACCATGGTTTGCAGACATGGCAAACTATTTATCTTCTGGAAAGTTACCAACCCAATTCACTAAAAAGCAAAGACACAAAATTGTTAGAGAGAGTTCTAGGTATAGTTGGGTAAATGGTGATTTATTTTATACTGGTCCAGATTTGATAATTAGAAAATGTGTGCGAGAAGATGAAATATTAGATATTCTAAGAGCATGTCACGATGAACCATGTGGTGGCCATTTTGCAGATAAACGAACAGCATATAAGGTGCTGCAACTGGGCTACTACTGGCCATCCATCTTCAAAGACTCTAAGAAATATGTCAAGCAATGTGACAGTTGACAAAGAAGAGGGAGACCAATCACAAGAGATGAGATGCCGCTGAAGCCACAGGTCCTCATAGAACCATTTGAGCAATGGGCGCTTGACTTTGTTGGACCCATCAATCCATCATCAAATGGAAAGAAGTACATCTTAGTATGTACAGATTATGTAACCAAGTGGGCAGAGGCTAAAGCAGTGAATAGAGCAACAGAAGATACAGTGGTCAACTTTCTTTTTAAAGAAATATTTGTCAGATATGGATTACCTAGACAAATTGTAACAGATCAAGGAACACAATTTACATCAAAACTGGTACGAGATCTAACAGAGAAGTACAAGATCAAACACAGAACATCTACACCATATCATCCTCAAGCAAATGGGCAGGTTGAATCAACAAATAAAGTCCTAGAGAATATCATGACAAAAACAGTACAGCTGAACAGAAAAGATTGGTCTGAAAAATTACAAGATGCACTATGGGCCTATAGAGTTACATGGAAGAATACAACTGGTTTTAGTCCATACCAGTTAGTATATGGAAAAGAGGCCTTATTGCCTATAGAGTTTCAGATACAAACATACAGACTAGCAGCTGAATTAGGACTAGACCTGACAGAAGCACAACAGCAGCGGATCATGGAACTGAATCAGTTGGATGAGCATCGTTAACAAGCCATAGAACATACTACATTGGTGCAACAACAGAGAATGAAGTGGCACGACAGATATATCAAAACAAAGACATTTCGCAAGGGAGATTGGGCATTACTTTTTGATTCCAAGTTCAAAGATTTCAAAGCAAAGTTCACAACACACTGGTTAGGCCCATATGAAATTGATGAAATCTTCGACAATGGAGCAGTAAAAATCAAGACAATTGACCAGGATTCCACCTCCTTTATAGTGAATGGACATAGGCTCAAAGTTTATAATAGGCCTATCAGTAAAGAAGCATTTATGAAACAACTAACAGAAGATACAGAACTGGAAGTCATGGCACACCAAGCTCAGCCATCTTCCAGTCCTGTAGTTGAATAAAAAAAATATAAAAATAATAAAAAAAAACATAAAAAATAAAAAAAAAATAAAAAAAATAAAAATAAAAAAAAAACATAAAAAATAATAATTTGTTTGCTAGTGAAAACCAGGCAACTGGCACTATGCAAACACGAATTCATAGGGGAAAATCAAGGCAACTTGGACTCTATGAATTCCTTTTCTTGTTCTACTGTTCTCACATAATTTCAATGCAGGTACTCTCCATCAACAATTGACTTGAGGACAAGTCATATCTTAAGCAAGGGGGAGACTTGTATTAGATCTTTAGCTGGAAAGCTGAAGTATAGAAGAAACTTGTATTTTCAACAGAGGGACCTGAAAGAAGAAATCAATACAGAGGGACCTGAGAGACCTGCCAATGTCAAAACAACATGTGCATATTATGTAAGCAGTGCAGAGGGACCTGAAACAAAGAATCATTACAAAGGGACCTGATTTTTCAATTCAAGAACCAGAGCATGAAGAACAAGGAGCAGGAATAAAATTCACTTTTTGATTCATCTACAACATCTGACTTCATTCCACCTGTACAAACATCATCCAGGGAAGTATATGTATAGTCATTTTGTGCTTGAAATTCAAATTTTTCTTAGGAATTTTTAGTTTTTGTTAAGTTAAAGTTAGTACCTGAGGATATTCAATATTCCCTATACATATCCTATATTCATTATTCCCTATACATATCCTATCTTCATAATACCCCTATACATATTCCATTTCATTCATATACATTTCTTATACATATTCCCTATAATCCTAAGTATTTTTCTTTTTGAGCAAAAGACCAAGCTAGGACAACTTTTTCCACCTGCATACACAAATCAAGCATTAGTATGGTGATGATTTTAAACATGACCTAATATGGTCATTTTAAAATCATAAAAATGTGCATAAAAAGCAAAACAAATAATGCGCTATATGAAAACTATATACCATAAGTGTAAAAGGAATGCGTTAAAATCATCTATATAAGAATTCAGCGCAAAGGATATAAGGTTAATACGCACAAGAGATAAGGTTAATGGTATATAATTAACGCGCATATGGTATAAAGATAAGCAAAGGTATATGGCGCATACAAAATGAAGGACGAGCACGATGGTTATGATCTGGTTGACAGGCTTGACAGGGTATGGTATAATGATAATTGCATATACAACGCAGGAGTATCATTGCACGTATGGACACACGGCGGAAGTAATAAGTTCATGCAGAAGGTGGAAATGATACGGGTATATCATTCAAAGTAAAACGCGTTGGTGGTAATGAAACGTGCATATCATAGCACACGACAATGGAAATCAACGTGCACGGTGGTGACAATACAGGCATATTATTTAAACATAGCGTGCACGGTGGTGATAACACAGCCATATCATTCAAACATAGCATACGCCGGTGGTGGTAGTACGTGTATATCATTTAAATATAGCACAAGGCGGTGGCATCCTCATGACACAGTCGGGCGACTGGTCAAAGAGGACAGCCATACCAACCGCGCATCATAACACCAATAGGCACGGTACAACCATGAGCTCGGTCAATTCATGACCGTTTCAACCTCATTCCTCATTGCCAGAGCTCAGAAGGAAGGCGTTCTAAAACAAAACATCAATCCGGAGAGAAGAGAAGGCGTTTGAAGCAGCGAAATAGTGAAAATCACTCCAGGAAAGCAAGAAGGCGGATTTATGAAGGGAAATCGCTCCGGGTTCAACGATCAGAGATAGCAGATTTTCAGGATTGAGTCAGGTAACAGTGAAGTTCATTTACACTCAGCGATTATGGAATATTGCTTGACATTAACTTTTAGATCCTGCGCTTTGCCACCAGCTCAGTTAACCGAAACAATAGGGATTTGGAGCGCCCGGTTACACTCCACGCGCTCGTTGACAGTCAGGTAACTACAAACCCGTGATTATTTCCAGATTGACAACACTTAAGGATTGTTGATAGATTTTGATGCGCAGCATTTTGAGGGAAACTCATTGCATGAGTAACACGTTTTAACGGAATGCTGTGATTGAAGTAGTATGGCGGTGGTTGTTTGCGCACTAAACCGTGTTCTTCTGAGTGAACTATGCGCACCAATATTTTCACAAACAGTATCATGAAAAAAAAAAAAAAAAACGCCATAAAACATTTGCTGCCACTGCGTTTTGTTTTTGTTTTGACGGGGGATCGAATGCCTGATTGTCACATTGAATTGTGGTTGAAAAAGGGAGTCGGGTTTGCTGAAGCCGTGTTGAGGCCGAGAGCTTTTTGCATATTTTTGCATTTTTATGCTAAGCCTGCAAGCAATAATTTTTGCAAACACCTTTGCTTAAGCTAAAAACATTGTGAAATTTTCGATTAGGCCGAGAGCACTCTTTAATTTTTTATTTTATATATACACAGTAAATCATGTTTGTATGATTTATGATGCTGCGTGTGTATTTAATTTAAAAAACAGAGACCAGTGTATTAACAGAAGTATACAGGTGTTTCTTGTATTCAACAGGGAATTCAGAGAGTGCTATTGCAAGGGAATATATCAGAGGTTAAAAGTGCAGAGTTGAGTTGAGTCAGAAGAGGAAGGTAAGCTTCTTTGCTTACTGAATTTCATTTAAAAAAAAAAATGATAGTCATAATTTTTATTAAAATGAAGTTAGTAACAGCAGAAGCCTACATTGATTGGTTTATAGAAACAATGGCAAACAGGGTAGAGCCAAAATTTCAAATAGAAAGCTGGGGAAAAGAGACTATAGAAAAACTCTATCAGGCAGGAATGATAGGCTTCTTACAGAAATTTAATGGCCATTCTGAGGAGATAACCAAAGATTTTATAAAGAATTTCAATCAAGACCAGACTCGAGTAGGAGAAATCATTGTTCCGGTAACCCAAGAATACTTGTCCAAAGCCTTAGATTTTCCAATGTTAGGGGAGAAGTATTACAAAGGGCTACACTTCAAGGAGAAAGCATGGACTTTCTTCCTTGAGAAAAACCGGAAGGGAACATTTGATAGGACAAAAGGTATACCCAGGGAATGGTTTAATGAGCCATGGGGATAATTGGTCTTGATTATCCAAAAGTTTTTGACTTGTGACCGAGGATATAGTGTTGCCCATTTATATCATGTTAAACTTCTACAACACATTAAGGGGGAAGATAGGATTAATTTACCTTATTTCCTATATAAAAGCCTCTTAAGAATGATTGAAACAACAAGACATGAAAACAGGCTTAAGGCAGGACAAATGTATCATCAAGGATTGATTAAAATCCTAGTTGAGTATCAAGTGAGATTGCAGGGCATAGTGTGGAGAGAATTCATGGTTAAAAATCATTTTACTGAACAGATTAAAGAGGTACAAGAGAAAACAGAGCAGGAAAGTAAAGGAGTGATGAATTCACCCTTATATCCTAGAACAAGAGCCAAACAACAAAATAATATGGCCATGGATAATGAAATATCTGTGATGTCTATTCCCAAAAGATTTACAAATAAAAGTCCCATTAATTTGGACAGGGAAGAAGAAACATATTTTCCAAGACCACAAGAAGAAAATAATATTCCACAAGAAGAATTTGATAGGGATTCTTCCTATGATGATGAAGCAGCAGCATCATTAATGAAAACAACTCAGGATTTTGAAAAAGAAATCAATGATGGGAAAATCAGGGATTTAACTGATCAATTAGAAATTAGTAAAATTGTGGAAAAACAATTAAAAGAGGAGAACAAAGCAAACATGAAAGAAAATGCTAAATTGGTCAAAACAAATGAAAAATTGAAAGAAGAGTTGGGGAGATTGAAAAGGAAGAATGATCTAATTTCTAAACAAGCATTTAAATGGTTGAAGGAAAAGAACTTGTGGCAGGCCAAGTATGAAAAGCAGAAGGTTAAAGCAGCTTTGTTTAAAGAACGACATGACACAGGTTTAGATTTTTTGGCAAGGTCAGCACAACAGGAAGCATCAACAGGTACAACATCTACTTCAGAAAGAAGAAGGTCAAAGAGGAACAGGCAAGCATGGGGACATGCTTGATGATAAGCAAGGGAGAGATGTTGGGCCTTAGTTTTGGTCTTATTTTGCTCAAAGAAACTTATTTATCCATCTATTTTTCCATCCATTTTCCATTCATTTATTCCATTTTGACATATATTTGATATTGATTCAGGTATTTAATTTTAATTTTTCAAATTCTAAAGTTTTTATGAAAGTTTGATTTTTAGTGCAAAATTGGCTGATTCAGAAATTCCCGTAATAGCTATATGGTTGATATGGTTGCAGGACACTTGGGCACGAGTTGAATGCATGGATGGACAGCTTGGAAACTGGGACTAAGCCACCTATGCTTAGTTCGAACAGAACAAGCTTTATTAGGCCCATTTAGTTCTAGTCAATCATGACTAGTCATTCAGAAATCCCATAGAAATAGGGCAGTTTTGAGATTCTATGGGATTGACCATATTTCTTGGGATAAGAATAATTAATTCGACTTAGATAGGTGGATGAGAAGTAGATGGGTTTGTTTGAGTAAAAATAGATCAGTTTGTTCATGAGACTTCTTATTTAAAGCCAAAGCTTTGATGGCTTATGTATTAGGATTATTATTGACTTATATACTTTTATATTGTGACAATTTTGGATTGAGAGGTTAATTTGAAGACTTGTGCTGTTATCATTTTTCTGTTCAATGTTATGGATGTGTGACTGAAGTTAAGCTTCTGAGATCATTTATCAAGTGTGCAAGGCAAGGGTGGAAGGGCCCCCATTCCAAGCTAAGTACACTTTCTTGTTAACTAGTTTTATTTCCTTGTAATTTGATGATTGTAGAACTGGTTTTCAAAGCTTTATTTCAGATTGTTTAATGATTCATGCATAGTGATTGAAGTCATTAGTTTATAACTTATTCATCACTTTATCAAGTTGGAAAAACAGATGTATCAAGTTGAGCATCCCTTCTATGAAAATGATGAATTAAAGTTAGTTTCTTTTGTTTGTGTGCAAGCAGTTTCTTGTTGAAATTTTTATTAAGATGAATGAATTATAATGGAACACTTTACATGTCTCTTAAGTTAAGAGCTTCTTTCATTAATAATTTATCCATCTTAAGTTCTTGGTTTTAATCTCTGATTCATTAAGTGATAATTGAGGTGAAAGTGGATTTCTTGAGTCAAGAATCATTTCAATGTTATTCCTCTTTTTAAACTAATTGAGTTAGAGTTATAGAATAGCTTATCTTTCAAGGTTTGATTATATCTGATCTTCACATATAGTGAAATTGCCTCAAAGCATAAACTACCCGGATTGATAATAAATAATTGTGTTAGTTTAGGTACATAAATTAGCTCAACAGGCATCAATGTTGGGAAGCTCAAAAAGTGTTATTTTTTTGGGTAGTTGGGTAGAATAAGGTGCATATCTTGTAGTCAAGGATGGAGAAGTTGTAGCTAAGATTTCATTATTTAACCGTGGTTTTAGAGTGTGGTCCTCTTCAATATCAGGGTTGACAAGACTAATGGATTTTGATGTAGTTCCAAAATTGTTTCCATTAAATTCACTGACATGAGAAAAATTAATTGCAAGGATAGGTTTACTTCTTATAGCATGTAAAGTGGAGATGTAATTTGATTCTGCATCAAATCCCCCCCCCCCCGCCGCACTCAATAAGGTGGTAGCCATGCCATATCCAGATTTGTCTTGAAGGTGGATTTTTTGTTTAATAGCTTTAGATCCATATTATATATATAGTTCATGGAGCGGAGTTATTAGTAACAACATCAACATCATCAATAATCAATTCTATCGATATAATTTCATTGATTGATCTTATGTTGAAATGTATCATGAGAGAATATGATATTTATATTGGTACTTGTTCTATAGTATATGTTACATTCAATAATATCTTTGAAGCATTGTTTAACTGGTTGCACTACTTGTTAGAATATTTCTCATTTCTATTTGATACAATGTACAAATGTCTGAGATGGATTTTATCAAGGAAATAATCAACAACATTGTTAAATCAATTGATATGCATCTCTCCACCTTATGAATCAAAGAGGTCAAAGTCAAAGAATTTTCCATAGCCCTATTTCTTTTGAAATTGACGGAGAGGTGTCTTTATTTTTGCGTATCCTTTTATGAACCAATTTTAATGGTAAGGGTATATTTATTTGATGGGAATAAGGAGTGGAGAGATGCATGGGGAAAGAAGATGAGGAAGGGGACAATGCCTTTACAATGGAGGATCATTATTTGAGGAGGAGAGAGTATCTTGGTTACAACTAACTAGAATATACAAATTTTTTTGAATTACCAACCAAAGGTGTAGATGGAGCAATAATCCCAAATTCCAATAGAGTGATAGAGCTATACGGTAAATAAAAATCAAAGAAACAATTTTTAGAATGGAAAGTATCTTTGGGTAGACATATGTAAATTTTAATAGGGAGGCATGAGATGGACTTACATTTAAGTGCTAATAGATGAAAATGTCCATATTTTAACATGTATAATAGAACCCTTTTTAAGTGTGCTTTATGTGAAAATATTATTGAATTATATCGAAATTATAATGCATTTCATATTATTTCCATTAGAGATGTAAGTACAATACCGTAATGTCAAACTTTGGATCGAGTAAATAAGGTCAAAATCAACAATTTGTAGAATAGGTTGAACAACACTTAACGTAGAGAACTTTGAGGAAATAATATTTTTAGTGAGTTGTATCATCATTTTTTGAAGTGGAGATGAGGGAATAAGTAGTATGTGTATTAGTTAAAAATAGATCATACTTTTCAACTTTGTAAATGTGGAAAGCATGTTAAACACAATTAACAAATGAAGATAGTTTAGAATAAAAATAAAATGGTTATAAAAATAAATTAATGGTTGAAAAGAAAAGATTATTATACTCTTTTTTCCAAGGAAAAAGTTTTAATTGTATTAATTAAAAAAAATACATGTTACTTGTGCTGGTAATTGTCAATAAAGACACGCAAGTAGCTAAAAATAAAAACTATAGTACATGGGGAGAAAATCTAAGATTTGATTTTCTCCCTTTTTTCTTTTCAACCTTTTTCCAAGCACCTTTTGTTGGTGTGGTTGATATAAGGGCGAGCTGGTTTTCTTTTGTGAGTGCTCCATTGTCCTTATATGAGTCTGAAGTATTTGAAATATGTTGTCTTTTATTTCCCCTGTTGTCTGGTACTCCAGGATCCATTATCGGTTGTACCATGGTGGTGATGTCAAAGGGATCTTGCATTTCTTGTTCTTGTGCATCCGGGGGGGGTAGCTATTTATTTGCTCTTGTTTGGGATGGGGGCTTCCTCTTCTTCATTTACCTCCTCCTCTAGATTATCTGATGGAAATTTCCATCCTTTGAATGCTTTCCCTGTCTTCTTATTTTTTTTGTTATCTCATTTGGCCTCCAGGCAAGTGCTTTGTAAATGTGCAGTGTTCTTGCATATTTTGCATCTGAATGTTGTGTTTTCATAGTCTAAATGTTGCATCCATATATTTTTTTTTGAAGCAAATGAATGCTCTCAGGTAGTCCTTTGCTAAGGTCCACTTCCACACAGATTCATGGGAAAGTGTAGATGCACTCCTCCAAACGTTGAGTATCTATTTTTATATATCTTCCAAGGATGTTCCCAATGCCTTCTAGCACATATTCTTGCCAAAAATGAAGTGGGAGGTTGTATAGCTGGACCCAACCGACATTCTGGTATTCCCTTGTGTTTGCATCAAAATTGGGGAACCATGGTGTGATGAATAGTCTAGTTGTGCCCCAGAACCATGGTCCTTCCCTCATAATGATATCTCTGGCTTCCGATGATGTAAAATTGACTATGAAGAAACCTTTAGAATAGAGATGGATTTCACAGTCCATGTTCTAGTTGGTCAAGATCCAATGAAAAAGCTCCATAGGTTTGGGCCAAAATAAATTGAATCTGCATATTATTTCTTGGGATTTATAAGTGGATCGATGCTTGTCTATCTTAGGAACATCTCTTTTTAATTCAGGCACGTAGTTTTGTTTCTCCACAATGTATGGTTTAGGGCAGCTCTCTACTAGTTCAGTTACTGTTGTTGTTCTGTTTTTACCTTGCAAAATGTTCCTATATGAGGGTCCTTTTTAGATTTCTAGTTTGGAGGTATTGGCTCCTCTAGTGGGTCCTTGGGTTTTGTTTTGGTTTTCTTTTCCGCCCCTCAGTCGTAGGTTGAGGTATATGGTAGATCCAGGACCAATGGAGTATTCCTTGAAATCACAGGGATCTATTAAGGATTTCCCTCCATAAATAAAGGACTGATAAGGACAGGAGTAACCAAAGACAACCCTAATTATTTTCTTCAGTTTTGAAAACCTGTCATTTTCTTGTACCCAAACTAAAAAGTTATTCCCCACTGGGGGTTTATGAAAATCTGGAAAGGAGAAGAGTTTACCTTATTTTTTATTTTTGTGGTAGCTCTGTCGGTTCCTTTGTCCCTCTGTTCTAGCAACTTGGACAGAGTGCAATGTGTGCCCAGCAGTCAGTATCCCTAAACAAGAGCATCGAGAAAACCACCATTACCAAGCACATGAGTGCACAAAGAGCCCGTTGGAGGAGACAGATGCCATACCCAACTGAAAGCATTCGGTGCTAGTTCAGTGTCGGTCTTCACAAATGTCCCACCGAGGTCTAGGTCAAAGTGTGTATACTCATGTATCTGGCGATGGTGAAGAGCCTCTGCCTTGCCACAGAGTATTAGACCGAGATAGTCGTTGATGAGACCGGGACGAGCCACCATGCTTGCAGAGGGAAAATGGTACCATACGGACCACCCAAATAGCGCAGGTGTAGGACCGTTGGTCTTAGTAACCTTCTTGGTCTCCTCATCTGGTTTCCATCCATGGGAATCCACCGCCACAATAGCCTTCGCGATAGCCAAAGAGCTAGAAAAATAAAACCTAACTTTGTCGCTACCATCCATTTTCTCCTTGATGTTTGATGATTTATCCAAGGATCTTTTTTCCCGTAGGAAAAAAAAGATTAATATACTAATAATATAGATATAAAGAATATTAATATAGCTAAAGAAACTAATTAAATGAATATTTAAGAATATAATATATGTGTGGTTATGCTTGTGAATATAAATAATAGAGAATATCATTATATATTTAAACACTAATGAAAAGCATACCAAATAATAATCATATTGGTTTTATATGAGCTTTTATGCTTTAAAATGGAGCAATATAAATAATATATATTTCATTGGAAAAAAAATAGAAACAAAAATTCATTACAATGTAAATAGAGACATAAATATAGGAACAATACTATGTGAATATCAACATTTTCAATCCCATATAGCTTATTGTAAATAAAACATAGCTTATTTTCAATCTTGAGCATTAAATAATTGGCCACCCATTTAATTCTCTTCTTTCAATGTTTTCTCTATTTAATACTCACAATGATCACAAATTTAATAATTAATCCTTTTCCTATAAAAGGTTAAAGTGTTGATAATGTTGGCATTGTTCATATCCACATTTATGAGTCGATTCAGTGGAAACTGGGATTTAGATGATACCACTTTGTAACACTACTTACTACCCCCTAAGTTATTTTGGGTTGTAGAATGTTTTATTGGCATGTTAATTTCCAAATTTAGAAGATATCAGTGAATCAAATTTTCCAAAACTACCAATTTCTCAAACTTTTCTAAACTAGTTATTAAGAATTATTATCAAAGACATATTGAAGTATTTTTTTAAGGTATAAATGTATATCATGTTATAATTAAGTATACAATACATAAATTCATTCTAGAAATATAGTGTGCTTAGTAGTTACATATGTCAGAACTTGGCACACACACACACAAAGATATATATATATATATATATATATATATATATATATATATATATATATATATATATATATAATGAAAATATATAATCCAATACTTACACTAGTACAAAATGGTTAATTAGTTACTAAAAAAATGACTAAAATGTGCATAAAAACGACCATTTTTAGTCGGTGACCAATAGTGGCTATTTTACAGTATCTTATAATGTGACCAAATTTTAGTCTTATTTAGCTTAATCATTAATTTGTTGTATCAATTTAATCATCTAGAAGTATATTTGATAATAAATTTAGTCATTAAGTGCAACAATTAATGATCAAATACAAAAAACAAATATACTACTACATGATCACCCGAGATAACTAATTAATTACCAAAAAAATATGACCAAAATGTTGGTCACGTTATAGGATATAAATTAGCTACTAATAATCATATATATGAAAATTTTAGTCATCGTTTGAAACCAATTAATGACTAGAAAAATATGACTAAATTTTAGTTGTGTTATAATATACTGTAAATTAGCTACTAATAGTTATATATATGCAAAATTTATTCATCATTTGTAATCACAAGTTTATCATTTACAATAGTCCTTTATATTTTTTTGTAGTTTAATATTCATTATATAAAATATTGATTTAGTAGTTTATATTCATTTCATTTACTTTCATTGATAATCATTATAAATGACTAATTTATTTGTTGGATATTCATTTTCTTTGTGTTCATTATTAATTAATATAAACTACTAATTTAGTAGTTTTATATTCATTTTATTTGTGTTCATTATTAATCAACATAAATTAATTAGTAGGGTTTTGTGACTATATTAAAAAAATATCATACAATATCCATGCTCACTAATATGAAAACATGTGAATTATGCAATCCCATAAATTGATGACAACACAAAAAAAATATCAAGCACAATCGTAAATAATTTGAATGAAAAATTTTATTATATGAAATGTCAAATATTACAATATGAGTTTCCAACCAAATATTGACTGAGCTATAATTTACACATGAAATATGTTAATTTTTGCAACTAAGGTTGGAAAACTTAGATGATTAAGATAATAATTTAATTAGATTCATCTTTATGAGAGGATCAAAATCAACATATATATCACCGCAATCGGTTAAGCAGAAGTTAAGTTATGAATTAATTTAATATTTTATGACTTGTCTTTACAACATGTTGATCCAGTCAAATTCCCAAGAGGTCACTCACAAAGTTATAAATAGAGGCGACCTCAATCTCATTTGCATAATTGCTCAAGTGATATATGATTTGCATCCATCAATTTATTTCATATATGTTTATGTTTTGTCTCACATAGGTACATTAGAAGGAGCTCACGCAGTGGCACACAATGGATTGGGGTCAGAGTCTAGTGCACATTCCAGATTTGGGTTTATTGGAGCAGATCTGCATGCAAGTAAGGCCCTGGTAGCAACCTTGCTGAAGCTCACTTGCAGGAAGGATGTGTCGTGCCCACGACCAAGGTGCCAAATTTGTTGGTAGGATGGATTCAGGGCGTGGCTAGGGTTCTAAGGTATTTAGACACTCAGCCGTGTGCACATAAAGTTGTGGTAGCGGCTTAAAGTCCTTCAGCCGCAGTCTGATCGCGTTAATTCCATGGCCAAGAGACTTGTTATTAGGCTAGGAATATCAGATTTGGATCGCCTTCAGTTTATTACACATCATTTCCAGATATCAGTCATTCAGTCACAATTGTGTCTGAGTAGTCGATAAAAATCTCTTCGATTCAGATCTGGGACATTTGAGATGAGATCACTTGGTGATATATCAAATTCGATTTTTGGTATTATAGATATACTAGTTTGCAGATAAGATCTATTTGTTTCACCTACAGAAGTATCTTCAGTCTTCATTCAATATCAGCCATTTTCATCAGTTTTCTACGGGCAGTGTCAGTGCATTCCAATTCTCAAATTCAGTGTCCTTCATGCAGAAGTATGGGTATGGTTTTAGTGCTTGTATGCTATTCATTTTCTGCATTGTAAAGATATGTACTCATGGATAATTGTACTCTTGTTTCTGACTCATTCAATGAATATATAAGAAGAAGAATTTCCAAGGGCTTTCCCCGTAGTGGGTTTTTCCCTAGTCTTAGACCAATCCCGGTGTCTCTATGTGTTCATGCTTCTCTACCTTTGATATTTTACTTTCCGATATTTAGATGATGATGATGATGATGGTGGTGGTGTTGATCTTTCTGCATGGTTTCATTTTCTGATGGTTAATGATATAGATATGTATAATGGAAAATTTAATTGGGGTGAATGCAACATGTTAATTAAGAAATGTAACTATTGAAGTAAAGAACAATGTTTCTTTATTAAAAATTACCATGGTATGAGAGTTGGTTGAAGAAATCCATGTATATCACCCCAAGGAGACACTTCTATGGAAGCAAGGAAAGGATGGTAGAGGCCTAAAAGAATTCCAGGGTATGAAGAAAGCCATAGGAAGTTAGTGGATAATGGTTTGAGAGGAACCTTAGGCTATGGTAAAGTCCTCAGATTTGGTATATGAAACCCTCACATGGCCTTTATGAAGATGGTTGAGCACTTGTATCGGTTTGACATAAATGACTTAGTTATTGATTAAAGGCAACACTAATTTATGATCTATGGCTGAAACTTGAAGGTTGGTTCAAGAGGGAGAGGATCATCTCTCATTAAAGATAAGTATTCCTTGAATTATAACCCTTCACTCTTGTTTATGCTTATAGATTCGATTTAAATGATTATTGTTTCTAGTCATTACTTCCTAAATCTATATTTGAGCACCTGGATATATCTAACCTCCATGATGATATGTCATGAGTGGATCCCTCTTGAGGGTCTTTGGAAATGTAGGAAAGATGGCTAGATCGAGAAATGCTGAAAATTTGGCTAATGCAGCTAGATATGGGAAAGGAAAAATGGCTTAAAATGAAACTAGATCTAGAAAAGGAAAGATGGCTAGATATGGAAAAGGTAAAAAGGAACTTGTGCACTACAAGACGCCTATGTGAAGGTTCACAAATAATACCGTAAGGCATGCGTGGTATATTTTTTTAATGTTATGATGTAGCTACAACATTGGATGACTAGGTAAGCCCTTCGGTATATTGAGAATGTCTACTTCTCGGATGGCTCATGCATGCACATATAAGAGTGATTGGGATAATGTTTACTATTATGAAATGGTACACCTGATATTGAAGAGTATGATCATGATGATATGCTTGATTCTGCAAGAGTACTAGATGTGATTTTTGATCATGGATATACTAGCATAACTTGATGTGTGGCTAACATCTATTGCTTTTAGATCTTGATTCTAATTTTAGTGGATGGTACTCTTGATTCTTGATACACATAATATATGTTGGATCTCTTATGGAAGTTTACCTCATTGATATGGTATTGATAATACTTGTGATCAGCATGATGAAAGCTCATAGAAAATAGTAATTTCACCTTGTTGGTTTATCGATTAACCTAACTTGGTCCTATTGATTATGATATGAATGGTATTGGAAACCATGATTATAAAGGCATATTTATGATATTCATATTACATATTGATGACTATCTGTGGTTATAGCATGTGGTGAAATTAAATTCTTTAACTTGATGTATTGTTATTGGATCTTAAGGTTGTGATGTCACATCAACCTGCCGCCTTGATCTTTCTAGTCCAGCCCTTGATGAAAGATGGACGACATGATATTGATGATCATGATAGATATTTTTTTATCTTCTATTGCTTGATCCCTATAATAATAGGTCGATGACATGAATAAAGTGGGTTCTCATTCAGGGGGAGAATCACTCTCCTAAAATATTCTTATTCATGATTGATATTGAAATATGATTTATGAATGTTTGATATTGATTAATTCAAAACGGAAGATTGACACTAATTCACGCAAAGGAAGGCTCATAGATGTGACTAAGCCTGATAGAAAAAAAATAATTTTTGTATAATGAATTCGGTTTGTACTCTGAGTCCATGGAACTCTGATTTGTCTTGTCATTGTGTACTGATTTCTAGAATTGTTAGAATTGAGCATGAAATTAGATGGTCACTTAGAAGATGCATTAGAGAAATTTTGAAGTCTAAATTGGGCCTCCTAAGGAAAATTTACAACCAAAATAAATTTTATAATAAAAAATACGATTCAAGATGATGATGTCAACCATGGGGGACGATTCACCATTTTTGGGGTAAAAAAGTAAAAAGATTAAAAAATAATAAAATAATAAAACTATTTTTTCAACTTGTATTTTCAACTTATATCCCTAAGGTCTTACTCAAATTTCAAGTGGGAGTACCCATTGAATGCAAAATTTAATTCTTCATCGAAGTAGTACCCATGTTGCATACTTTCAATGGACCCCTGCTACACGAAAAATGAGAAATATATGAAAAAAATGTTATTGAAATCATGTTTTTCATGTATTTCTCATTTTCATGTAGTAGGGTCCATCAAAATTATGTAACATGGGTGCTACTTTGATAAGGAATCAAAGTATGCATCCAACAAGTGTTTCCACTCGAAATTTTAGTAAACCCATAAGGAGATAAGTTGAAAATACAAGTTGAAAAATTAGTTTTTTATTTTTTCCCTCTAAAATTTGATGATGTAATCTAATATTATTTTATTATTTGCAATATTTTTTATAATTTCCTTAGGAGGCTTATTTTATACCTCAAAATTCCCGTAATGTCAGTTTTGCAGATGTATTGTAGATGTTAGTAACATCTGTTAGATGGGAAACTTTGTATTTTGAACCAAAATTGTGTGTGCAGGTGACTGAGACATTCATATATGTCATTATGTTTGAGGATTGTGCATTATGTTTTGGTTCATTGATATTGATAAACTATGTTTGATATTTTTGCAATGATTGAGACACATCTAGATTTATAGATCTTACCATGATTTCACATTTGGATTTGACATTATTTGATCTCGTGATTGTTGATTTTCCCAGATGACTATGTTATGTAGACATATTGACCTTCAGTTTCATATGTGAGTATATAGACGTATGGTTTTGTATTGGCCTCCTTGTTCCTAGCACAAAGGTTCTTGTAACTCCATATGAACATGCATGATTTAGCTATGATATGTATGCACTTACATCTAATGAAGGAAATGGCCAATAATGACATGTTAAATAATAGACTTGAGAGCTTGAAAAATGGAAGTCAATACTTGATATATGTGCTACCTGTCTCTAGTTAAAAGAATTGATAACTATGAAATCAATGTCTTTGATAATAGCTGTGACTAGCTTCTAAACTTGGATGAACTGATTTTGTTGACTCAACTTTGATTTGCGTAACGCTAGATATGTTGGCATGATAGTGCCTTAGGCTCATAGAGAGTGTTGTGTGATGAAAACTCCTTGATTTATATTTGTGTATATTTTATTGATATTTGGTGAAGTCATGATAGTGAGTTCCAAGGTATGGCATTGATGTTGATTATGGCTTTTATTTTGCATCCCTAATAAGTGATAAGCCTCTGGAAATCTAAGTAAGAGGGAGATGTTTTTTTTTTAAATATTGTAATGATGTGTCATGGCATGTTGAATTGATTTTGGAATTTGGCAAAGAAATTCCATAGTATAAGATTCGTGAAATGTCTTTGTGTAATGCCAATCCTTGGACACTCTGATTTTAAGTTCAAATGTTGATTGAACGTGATATGGCATTTTTTAGTTGATTGAAGCATTAATTTTCCATTTTGAACATCCATCCATATATTATGTGTATAGAGCATGATTCAATTCATGATTGAGTTGCTTCATTCGGGATTGTCAGCAAACATCTTTTATTTGCTTGAGATATTTCTCCAATGATATGTAGCTGCATGGATGCACTGATGTTGCTCGTGATTAGTATTCATGAGCACATTTGGATGCTTCCCTAGTATGATATATGCCATGATATCTTGGACGAGATGTCCATAACACGCCCAAGGTTGGATACAATGCCACTATCATAGATAACCATATGGAATAATGCAGAAAATCCTTTATAGAGCTGATCGAGTATGATCCAGATTATACATGGATAAGATATGATGAAAAAGAATCCTAAATAGGTATATCTGGGATCGTGATCTCTATATTTATTGAGACAGTGTAGATGTTTGAGACAACCTAAGGCTTGTGATTGATACCTTTGTGAGAGGGAGGATGATTATAGTATCCATTCGTATTTGGCACCTCCATGAATGGGAGGATGGTTATGGTATATTGCTATGATTTATATGATTATTATGTTCTAACATAATGTTTTATTTTATGTCCTGTAGGAACAGGAATCAATAGATACTAGATGAGGGCAAGGTTGGTCGAGAACACTAAGTGCTCTTCCTACCCCGCTTGAGCTCTCGGGGTGACGAATTGAGGTGAAGACTCCTGGGGTTGAGGGAACTCTGTAAAATAGGGTGTATTCCCTATCTATCACTCGTGTGTGTGTTTGTGATCTTTTTCCGTTTTGACAAGTTACTTATCTCATCCACTGTTGGGTCATTGTAGAGTATACCTAAGTCAGCATCATACCCACAAGCTGGGCTGACTTGTCGGTAATACTGCTCCTTGTTTGACCAACGAGTTGAGAGTGTACTTGGGCTGTACAATCCAACTATATTATGAAGCAAGTGTTCTACCACATGACTACTCAGGGTCATCGATGGGAATATCAATAGGAAATAGGATGGGTTGGGATAACCCTATGTGATTTTGGGTTGAGAGTGAGCTCCCCAATGTGAAATAACCTTATGCAATTCTGGGTTGAGAGTGAGATCCCTGATGTAACGGCAAGGTCAAGATGATCTCCCCTGCATGGATGGGTATTCTATTTGCTAGATATGGGGTTGTAGAGGTATAGCTCCCCCATGATATTTCGGGAGATGCGCTCCCTGATATGTGCTCCTTGTTGATATGCTCTCTTTTGATGTTATTCTGGGTAGTAACCAGATGGAAAATATTCCAGAATGATAACTGAATGAATGAAGGATGGTAGCCCAAGCTCCCCTCCGGTGATAAATTCTTCTTCTAGTTCTTATAATGTTCAACACAGAAACATAAACAATTAAGTGATAAAAAAAATAAGCATGAAGAGTACATTGATAATTTGTAATGAGAAAGGTTCACAAAATGACGACTACATGACAGAGATGTTTAGTGAATACATGTGATGATACATTAATATTAGAATGGGATATTGATCGATGATCAGATATTAGAAGATTGTGTTGAGCCGTGATGACTCCATTATGTCAAGAACTACAAGCAGAGATTGCAAAGTAGAATTCTTCCTAGTTGAGAGGGAGTGTTAATTTTTTCAACTAAGTTCAAATTCCACATTGCACAACTCATATTATTTAGATAATAATTTAATTATATTCCTCTTTGTGAGAGGATCAAAATCAACCTATAGATCACCCCAATCAGTAAAGCATAAATTAAGTTATGAATTAATTTAATATTTTATGATTTGGCCTAACTACATGTTGATTCAATCAAAGCCCCAAGCAGTCACTCACAAAGTTATAAATAGAGGTGACCTCAATCTAATTTTCACACTTGCTCAAGCGATCTATTATTTACATCCATCAATTTATTTCTTCTATTTTTATGCTTTGGCTTACAAATTTACGTTAGAAGGAGCTCACGTAGTGCCACACAGTTGATCGGGGTCAGAGTCTAGTGCACATTCTAGAACTTGGTCTATTGGAGTAGAGCCGTGAGTAGGTGAGGCCCTGGTAGTGGCCCTGCTGAAGCTCAGTCATGGGCAGGTAAGGCACTGGTAGCGACCCTGCTAAAGCTCAATCGTGGGGAGGATGTGTTGTGCCCATGGAAAAGGTGTCAAAGTCACTGGAAGGATGGCTTTAGGGTGCGGCTAGGATTCTAAGGTATTTAGACCCTCATCTACGGGAACAAAATGTTGTGGTAGTGACTAAGAGTCCTTTATCCGTGGGTTGAATGAGTTAAGGCCGCGACGAAGAGAATTTCAAAGCAAATCAAATTTGGATCACCTTCAGTTGATTGCACGACACTTCCAAACATCATTCATTCAGTCACAGTTGCATCAAAGCAGTTGATAACAGACTCCTCGATTCAGATCTAGGATATTTGAGATGAGATCACTTGGTGATATATAATATCCAAGTTTTGGTATTATATATCTGTTGGTTTGCAGATAAGATCTGTTTGTTTCAGCTACAAAAGTATCTTCAGTCTTCATTCAGTACCAGTCATGTTCAAAAGTTTTCTACAACAAGTGTTATTCCATTTGAGTTCTCAGATTTTTTTTTTTCCTTCATGCAAAAGTATGGTTATGGTTTTAGTGCTTGTATGCTAATCATTTTCTGCATTGTAAAGTTACGTACTCATGGATTATTGTACTCTTGTTGCTGACTCATTCAATGGAGATATAAGAAGAATAATTCCAAGGGTTTTCCCTGTAGTGGGTTTCTCCCTGGTCTCGGACCAATCTTGCTATCTCTATGTTTTCATCTTTCTCTTCCTTTGACCTCTTACTTTCCACTGTTTAGGTTATAAAGATGATGATGGTGTTGTTATTTCTGCATAGTTTCATTTTCTTATGGTCAATGATATAGATCTATACAATGGAAAATTTATTTGGAGTGAATGCAACATGTTAATGAAGAAATGTAACTATCTAAGTAAATAAAAATGTTTTTTAATGAAAAATTAACAAAATATTGTTTAATCACTTCAAAATATTCCCATTGTGTTGCCAATGCATTACCCATGTGTTTCCACCTTTCAAATCATTCAATAGTTTTCCTCTAAAAACTATGTAACTGATAGCATCCACCATTAGAAATTTATTATAAGGACTAGAAGCTCCATTCTTTGGATAGTCCAAGGCTAGAAGGTGAATCTTAGGCCTTCGATCTGCAACCAATAAAAAATTATTTAAATATTAATAATGTCATCTCATATGTTTTTTTAATTAAAATATCTACCAAAACTCTAATCACTATTTGTAATATAATGAAATTATAGAACTTCCTTTACATCACATGGAAAATTTCAAATATAATGGAACCACTTAAAAATTTTTTCCAATGATTCTCCATAAGAACAAAAAATAGACAACGTTGAGATCTGCAAATTCATGCTTGAGTTAGGACTTCATACACTTCACAAATTTTTATAAAAATACTGATATTTCAATGAAATGTTAAATCATATTATTTGAAATAAGTTCCTCTTTGAAATGAGGAAAATGAAATAATATATAAAAATAAAAAATGAGAAATTACCAACAAAAGTTCCAAACTCGGCACCATAAAAGTATTGTGTAGAATTTCTTGCAATGACAAATAAAAAGGTGAAATGCCCGCTACATGGTCACATTTGAAGCCATAATTTGACACAAATAACTAAACCAAATATTTTGAAATTCACATGCACACCTAATATAAGAATGCATCTTACAACGTGTAGTTATAAACTCAGTTTACTTTTGCAATCTATTGAGTACGATTTCCTTATGTAAATCAAATGCATATTATATTGATTTTACTGTTGACATAGTTGAATATAAAAAAAAAAATCTACTCCACTGTGATTTATGTTTTTAGATTATTTTATAGATCCTTCATAATTTTGTGTCTTAGAGATTGTCCATTCTATATTTTACAAACTACAACATACTTTCGGCATTAACAAAAAGATGCTTCAACAAAAAAATGATGAAACTATACAATCTTCAAATGATATGAAGGCCAAAGGGAATTTCCAAACTTTTTTGCAAGCTAAAAGAAACAAAATTTAAGATATCAAATGTGTAAACTTGTAACAATTTGGTTTAACAAAGAAACTAAGGAATTTGAAAACCGAGTCCAATTCCTTATGGGGAAAAGGAAAAGTATCCTCTATATTAACGGGAGGGACCTTGAGAAATTCATAATCTAGAAGGCATGATTTTTCATGATTAATTTCCATGCCTTTAGCAGGCAGGTTTTGGGTTTCAGAACCCAAGGATCGAGCTATTTTATCTGCATTACTTTTGTAAGTTTTGTGCACAAGTGGTGGTATTTAGTGGGCCTCCTTTGTGGTGGAACATGTGTTGCAACCTGATTTTTCTCCATGATCCCAGGTATTTTTTCCAAAAGGTATTTCTCAAAGTAGCATTGGTTTTCTCTTTATTCTAGTGGGAAGTAGAGGCACCAAAATCCATCAAGAATGACAGGCATAGAAGGTGAAGTTTAACCCTCAACATTTTCCATTGAGAGTCTGTCTCGGCTATTTAAAATGAGGGCCAAAACTTGCCATGTCTAAGGAAATTGGAATGTTCAACTTACAAAAGTAGTAAATTTCATTCTCAATTTCCAATCATCATATGTTGTTAGAACATGCTAAGGACCCTACATAAAAAAGCTTTGATGTGTGGTTCATGGATGTATGTTGTTCAATAGAAACAATAATGAAATAGACAAAGAAAAACTTGAAAGCTCATAATGGCTGGATATGAGATAATTTCCACACAGTTGCTTCTTGCTATTTTTTGGACTCCGAAGAGAGGTTTGAGGTCTTTAAAGGGGCTCCGGAAAGAGCTAGACTATCTATGAAGCACTGGAAAATATGGTTCAACCCCTCTCAAAGGTTCTTCTTTAGACATCGAATGGGTTAGAATTCAAGCTTTGCATTCCCAATTCTGGCATGCTTAGATATTAAACAAGTGAAGAATACAATGTGAACCTTTCTTATGGCCTGGGAAAATGAAGCATAAATGACAAACATAAACTATGACTAGACTATAGATTATAGATTATTCTTGAGAACAATCTCTAGAATACAAGAACATTCCATTCAAGTATATGGATTCTAGAAACCATTTCGAGTATAGATAACTTACTTGTTTATGCATAACATTCCAAGAGTCAACAGGCTCAAGCTTTAGAGAAACCACATCCTAAAACCATATTTTTGACAAAGGCATGGTGGTAATGAAACCAGAAACAGACACCCTATAAACAGGGAATTCTAGAGGCCTTGTGCATCTAACTTCAATCTATTTCAAGCCCTGATCGACACCAAGAAATAAGATAAGTCACAAAACTCATTAAGGATGCATCCATAAGTAGACTAGCTCCAGTATTTGAATGACAAACTCATATATAATAATTATCAAAATATACACAAATTTTTTATAATAATAAAAGAGTAGTCCCATGAATACAATAATCAACATCTGCACCACAGTTCATATTAACATGAGAAACTAGTACGTGACAAGAATAATTTGAATGTGGAAGCTCTGCAGATGAACTCACAACTTGCATTTCTTCAGAATATCTACCAGTCATTTCATTAAACTAAGCTAAAACCTGTCAAAAGTAAACCATGCAGCAAATTTACTCGGTAAATATTCCTTAGGTGCAATGATTAGTTATGAAACAAACTTTCCTCCTCCCGACCAAATGTAAATACTCACCTCCCTATATGCAGCTTCAAACTTGGAAATCTCAATAAGTTTACTCAAAATTTGGGCCTTCACCTCTCGAAGTTTCTTTTTTTCTTCAGAAAAGGGTCCAACACAAAAATATTTTATTGTTTTATTTTCACTTTTAAAGAAGTTATCACCTTGAAAAGGAAAAAATTATATCCATCAACATAAAATTATAGCCAAACTATTTGAGCTTTACATGTATTAACAATTAGGGAAACATTCTTTTTAATAGGTAGTATTAAAACTACCCTAATTTATGTTCGATATTTATTCTTAATACACAAGTGAAAAAGTGGAAATCAACTCAGAATAGAGTACTGCATTTCAACAAATATAAATTTTCTGACCATAAACGACAAAGTCATGTGTGCCAGCCTTTATCTCATTCAATCCACATGGCTGAAAACCATCAAGGTTCTTAAACAATGCAGCATCTGGATCCTTGGAAATTTCCATCCAAAGTATAAAAGGTATGAAATTTGAGAATAATTTGTTTAAGAGAATAAACAAATGAAAAATCATACACATAAGCTACAAATAGATGCTCCTGAGAATGAAGACCTAGAAAAATAAAAGGAAAGTCAAAATAAGCATTAGTAAAAATAATTCTCATGTCTTAATCTTACTGCATTTTTAGTGGTGTCTAGATGATAAACTTGGAAGTGTAGGAAGTGCATCTTAGTAAAAATAATTCTCATGTCTTAATCTTACTGTATTTTCAGTGGTGTCTAGATGATAAACTTGGAAGTGTAGGAAGTGCATCTTAGCGGATGTAATTTTCCCTGTCTTGGAATTGTGTTCTTGAAATAAATTATGTTTTTGTTAATGCAGATTTGTATTAGGTAGAAACTAGTATGATCATGTAAATTAATAAAGTTTGATATAACAATAGGTATAATTAGCATATAATTATTAATTTAATTTCGATTTGCATATATTATTATATGAAGCAACCACAACATTAGGAACATAGTAGCAACAAGCATCTAAGTTTCATCTTAATTCTCAAGTCAGAGAAAATTATGACTATGCATCAGATGAGCTATAAAAGAGTGTAAACCAATCTAGATCCATCTTAACTACAGATCTACTAAGCTTTGAGAGGAGTCAAATCTATCTTCCCCCTAAAAAAAATTTGCACCTCAAGAAATTTTATCCCTCTCGGCACTTAGTAGATCTAGAGTTAAGATGGATATATATATATATATATATATATATATATAGATATAATTTTTTTATTTTTTAAGTAATTTGTCAGAGTCAAATTTTTTAACTAATTCATATTCTTATTAATATTATTTTTAAATATTATTTCTCTTCCATATTGAGTTGGACAACACCTCTATGTGCAAAGAATGTATCTAAAAAAAATATCCATAGAATGAACTGGCCAAAACTCCCTAGAGAAAAATAGCTACGCTCAACCATATATCCACCATCTATGATATAATATTGACGCTCCAGGGGAAACATGGTTTTGAAATTTAGCCGGGTCAACTTTTAATTACTGATGTAAAAGGACTACAGAAGTTCCCATTGTAAGAAATACTAGAAATCAAAACTGAAAATAACAAACAAAAACAAAACTGAATAGTATAATAAATAGTGAAGAACTAAACTCATAAGTGTTTGTTTAAATGTGTCCAAGTTCAGTGAGACGTGTCTTTAGGCCTCTTTCCAAGGCTGAGACCAGACTGTTATTTAACCAAATAAACCATCGTACAAATTATTAAATCCAATAGAAGGCAACGTTCAGCCATCATATACCACTACCAACATTTAGCCAGCGTGAGCCAGTCACCAGTGTGAGACAGAAATTTAAAATTTGGCAGTACATATTCAGTTGTTCTTCCAAACTGTGGGATATAGCCCAGCTGGAAGCCATCGTGAGCCAGCAGGAGTTGTGTTGAAGAAGCTTGCGGTATTACATTCTGCTGCCACCGAATTGCTGCAAGGAATTGTTGTTACAGATCACTAGACCAACGTTGAGCCAGCTGAGCTGATGTGGATTCTATTGACTGAAATTTCTATACAAAAAAAAGACCACTGTCTGGGTGCTACAAATATTTGAGTAATTTATGTGCCTCTTACGAGTTCATGAAAGTTAATGATTTTTAAAATAAGGGATTTCAAACTTTTTTTTAAAGTGAGTTTATTAAAGGGGAAGAACAAATTAAAATTTATTTTCTTTAAGATCCAACTTGGAGTGATATGTAAAGTAATTTCTTTGGGGGGAATGTTTATCATAGTATAAATAAAATATCAACAAGTCTTGTAATTTGGAGTAATAAGGAATTACTTTGGTGTAATAAGGTGTAAGGAGGTTATTTGTAAATGTTTGGGGTGGTAAATTTTGTAATTTTTAGAATAATAAGGAGATTTTATTGGTAATTTTTATTTTATTTTTGGAAAGATAAGAGTGATATTGTAACTCAAAGTATTTTGTTACTTTGAGGGGAGGTTAGAGTATTTTTTGAAGAAAAAACTTTGCAATGTAATTGTAAACTTGTCAAAATTTGAAAGATTTGGTTGTAAATTTCTAGGAGAAATTTACTGAAGCCAAGTGAAAATCTCAGTCATTTTTTCTCCCTCAATGACTATACGAGGGTCAATGCCAAGCTCCGATAGATCATTTTTTTTCGTGGCATGTTGCATCTAACGTGTTGCTCATCTTCAGTTTCTGGTGATTGTTTCTTTTTAGTGCATACATTCAACTCTACAATGTCCAAGTCGATAAATGTGTTTTCCAATTATGAAAAATGTGAAGGCACAAAAACATACATGACTTGGAAACACTTCATAGAAAATATTTTAATTTATAGTGAACTTTGGCAAGGTATATGTGATTTAGATGTTAAGCCTAATAAACCCACAGATGCAACTTTGTTAGCAAAATGGGAAATAAAAAATGCCAAGGCATTAGCTCTAATAAAATATCCAGTTTATAATAAGATGTATATTCATATTGAAAATGCCTTTGATGCATGGTATGTTTTGCAAATTTTTAAATATTTGTTTGATACACAACCTAAATAAAAAAAGGTTGATCTTCAATTAAATTTTCTCCACTAGAAATTGACTAAAGGAGGAGACATTCTTGAATATATTTCGAGGCTTAAAAACATTAAGCAAGAAATAGTAAATGATATATTTCCAATAGTATATGACAGTTTCATGACCACAACTTTAATCGCTGGACTGTCTTCTTCTTACACGCATTTTTTGGAAAACCTACAAGTGATCAGAAAGTTAGATAAATTAAATTTTGGTGAGTTAAGTGAAATGTTAACTCAACATGATAAAAAATTTTGGAAGAAGAGAAAAATTGGGGAAGATGTAATCTTCATAGAGGCCAGCACAAATAATGTTGGAAATACTGAGGGGGGGCTGAATTAGTATTTATTTAAATTATTATTATTATTATTATTTCAAAGCATTAGTTAATCTTCAATTAATATTAAGCAGCATGGGCGTGGACACTTCCGTCGATTCTGCCTTAATGAGATCAATTAATCATCTATCTACTTCTGCTTCTTCCTCTTCTCCTATAAGAAATCCCCGAGAACGAATTGAAAAGGTTGTTGTTGCCTTGCTGGGCATCTGCTGTTAGAGGGATTCATTTCGACTGTTAAAACAGTCTTGGAAGAGAGTTGCAGAGTAGTTTGTATGTAATAGGTTGGGAGGAGAAGTTGGGAGTGTATTAGCCATTGAGCCATATTGTACATGACTAGTTTTGCATCAATTAATCAAAGCACATTTCACAGGATCCTGGTCTATTACTATTGGTGATGTTTTTCTTAACTCTATTATTTACATTTTCATATTGTTTCATGTTCTGCTGGTAGGCATCAGAATAATGGTATAGGATTCACCCGTGTTAGGTGCCCTATGCTGTCTACTCTCCCTACCTTTACGTTTTCTGCTTCATGTGTATCTAAGCGTAAGTTCGTGGAGTTTAACCAATGCAGTGGATGTTATTGCCTGTTGGCTGATGTATGAACTTGGGGGTTTGCTTCTTAGATGTTTCTTTGTAATCTTATCTCTGTTTTTCCTTTGGAGTTGCTAAAGCAGACTTGGAGTTAAATGACCTCTGGTCTGATCTATAAGCTGCCCCTTTGTCTCTTTGAGAGCAGCCTTTGAGTATGTCCAAGCAGGTCTGGAGTTAAATGACCTCTGACCTGATCTATAGACAGAAAATTGGTTGTCTTTCCTTCTTCCACTTTCTCTCCTTAATGTTCCATTCCACCATCTGCCTAAAAGATCCTTTAGTGTAGATGACTTGCCCTTTGAAAGCCTTGGCTAATGGATGCAAGTAATTTCCTTTTATGACTCCATAGCCCAATGGATGGGACTGTCTCGGCCTATCCTCTTTGCTGAAACATCCTGCCGCTTTGTTCCTTCTTTCTCATTTTTCTCGCCCATGACTCCTAACCAACCCAACAACCCTTCAAACCAAATTATTTAAACCCCTCTCGTGCTTCATAACTAGCCTAACACCTCATTCTCGAGCTTCAAAGATATATCATTCTTTGCTCTATTTTGAGATCTCTCCGGTCCGCCAGGAGGGCTAGATCCTAGGCCCCAAAGTGGTTCTAATGTTGTCTCATCTTTTGGTCTTGCCAATCTAGCCAAAACATGGGAACCTCAACATAATGGCGACTCCGCTGGGGACGAATCTCGAGAGTCAAGAACCACCGAGAGTCGTTCGTTTCCCATTGTCGCCACTAACATAATAAGCACTTAGGGGTAACGCTTTGCATTTAGATTGGCTTCTAATTGTCATGGTGACGTATCTCGGTTTTAAATATTCATGATCATCCACCTGGCGACTCCACACTCCCTATGATCCAAAGACCTGATAACTCCACTGGTGGAAGACTCTGAACTGGTTGGGAAGAGATAGTAGCCTTCTTTGCAAAAAGCGAATCCAATCATGGACAGGGATGCAAAGTATAATGCTTTGTATAATAAAGCATCCAGAATAACAGAAGTGCTTACCAAAATGCTGGAGACGCACATGGCCAATATGAATGCAGATGATGATTATTTTGAACAGCCCATGTCTCCTTCAGAGCAAGAACAAACTCAAGATCTAGAAGATGAGCAGGACCTGTATGATGCTCAAGAATCTGTAGAAGATGAAGAGGAAAGTGATCAAGAATTTCCTGATTTCTTACCTACGCCTTGTGTTACGCTGACCAAAGAATATCAGGACCTATTAGCAAAGGCTGATAGGGAAAGCTGCCCTGAGGAAGCAGAAGACCGCACAGAAGAGGCAAAATCTGATGAAGAAGAAGAGGCTCAAGAGGAAATCCTGCCTCCCAGTCAGCTAACACAAGAGGAGGAGGACTGTTGTTCTTCTGTCCATGATGAGAAGGAAACCCCTCTTTTGACAGAAGAAGAGATTGATCAAATATTGAATCAGTGGCCCACCCCAGAAATCTTCTATAGAACACGAGCTCCTTCTCAGTCATTAGTTGGGTTTGATGATTCAGATTTAGAAGACTCCTCTGTGGATTAGGACAAAGAAAGACCTACCGTGCGCTCAGAACGGTGGACTTGGTCAGGTCCGCCTATCTATGACACTGATGGGGAAAGTTATGAAAACATCAGTGATGAGTGTCATGAGATCGGACGCCAACAGTCTTTCCTTTCAGAGGATGAGGAGGAAAGCAAAGAAGAGGTTCTTGAGCACGATGAAAGCAAGGAGCTTACTCTTGAAGAAGAGGAAGCAAAGGAATACGCCCCTGCTCAAGAACACATGGATCTTTTCATGGAGCCCTGCACCTCAGAGCAGAACATATCGGAGCTCCGAGAGGAATCAACCCCAATATATGATGAGTCCTCCAGTTCAGAAGATGACGGAGATTCTCTCTCTCTCGAGAGTCTTCTTCTTGATCCAGTGGAAGAAGAAGAGATCCTGGTCGAAGCCAGCCTGCCAGACATTCACAACCAGGTATATTTTCATGATCCTTATGCACATTTCCTGCATACATATGAAGAAGGATCAAAGGTCTTTTTGAGCAGCATGATGCAGACAGGAAGAAATTTTTTCAAAGCTGCTGTTATCAAACAAAAAGAGTGGGAGCTGCCCTGCCTATCCAGCCTGCTCAAGGAGTTGAGCAAGAAGGACCAGTCATGGGATCACTTGCTGGACTGGTTACATTGGAAGACAATGTTTGTAAGCTATACTTGTAAATATTTCAGTTTACGGTAGGTAGGAAAGCTCAATAAAGCTCAGCCTATGAGCAGGTAGATTAGTTGTTTAAATTTCTGTCTTAGAATGTAGAGAAGAAACCTGCTAGATAGTCTAATCCTAGCAAGTAGTAGTGTAGGTAGAGAAACATATGAGACCAACAGTCTAATATGGTCTCATGGAGCAATAAGGGTAGAAGTAGAATAGGTTTATTTTTCCTGTTTGTAAAAATTAATGATGTAAAAGGGTCTGCAAGTCCAAAGGCACCCAGGAGAAAATTGTTAGGACTATAGTGTGGGTAGGTAGTTGTTTGGAAGAATTTTACTGCTGATATGATGTCTTCATAGTTTGTGGTAGCAGATAAAAGAAAGAGATGGATGGTTCAAGCAGCAGGCATCTGGCCTACACCAAGAGATCATCTTCTGGTTTCTTGGCTCCTTCAAGAAGAAGCCATCCCCATGTGGAGCCACTGTTAGCCCCCCTATGAAATTTTTGACAAGTAAATAGGGGTCTAAATTGTTCCTGAGTCTTCAAGGAATGCATTTCCTCTGAAAACACAATCTCCTTGAAGCCTCTTTGTGTCTTTTATCCTTTGATCAAATCCCCTCTGCTGGTTCCCCTTTTAAAGCCTCTCTGTTATGTGAAGAAATGCCCAAAGGCCTCCTCTCCCCTTTATTTTACCCTCATTTAGCCTCTTTTATTCCTCCTTTTCTCCCATTCTATTTCCCCATTTACCTCCACAATCCCCTGAACTCTTCCTTACTCTTTATTTCCCTTTTTCCCCTTCTTTATCGTTTTCTTTAAACCTCTTTTTTTAAAATCCATTTAAAAGGGTTAAAAACCCATTTCCGACCTTATTATAAGGCCTAGCCCCTTTCTTCCAACCCCTTTCAAACCACTTCCCCATGTGACCCTTCCCCAAGACCAAGCGCTTAAGCCTTGGGGGCCAATCGCAATCGGAAGGCCGGGCGGGTGCATTCCCTGTGTAATATTGAAAATCCCCGATGCGATTGGGTTATAGCGTTAAGTCCCCGATCTGTTCCGCACCGTTGATCCGATCCCCAGATCAACGACTGAGCGCTAATCGCAAGCCCCCGCCCAGTCGCAATCGCAACATTCATGTGACAACCTCCGATTGATCGCAAGCCTCCTGCTCCGACCTCCGATTGTGATCCTCCGATTTAATCTCCACCGTCCGTTTCCTCCCAGATCAACGGTCCTGCGCCAATCGCTCCATTCCTCCGATCGCTGATCGCAAGTCTTCCTATCTCTGCCCCGATTAAATCGCAGCCGTCCATCCCCTGCTGATCCTATGGCTCAGCGCTAATCGCGTGCTCTCCCCTCCGCCCTCCGATTGCATCCTGACCACTGATCTGTCCCGCGATCCAATGGATAGCGCTTGATCGCACCATCCATCCGATCGCAATCGCAAGCCTTCCCCTCTGTCTCCCGATTCAATCCTAGCCGTCCATCTCCCAGCCGATCCAACGGCCAGCGCTTGATCGCACCATCCGTCCGATCACAATCGTAAGCCTTCCCCTCTGTCTCCCGATTAAATCCTGGCCGTCCATCTCCCAGCCGATCCAACGGTCCGGATTCATCCCGCTCCTCCCATCGTCCTTCTCTATTTTCCCTCTGATTGCATCCCCGCCGTTGATTCAGATCCGAGATCGATGGTTGTCGCTCAATCTCGTCCCCCCTCTCAATCGCAATCGGAACTTCTGTGTTGTGCGTTGCGATTGCCGATCGCTCCGACCTCCGATTGCGATGGTGCGATTAGATCCTAGCCGTCCATTCTTCCCAGATCTGACGGTTCACGTTTATGTTCCCTCCGCCTCCGCCGAGTCCCACCTCCATGGCCTCCGCTCCATTGTTTTCCGTCATTTCCTTTGTATTTCGACCCAACGCTAGTCTTTGGGTTTTTCACTATGTGTTTATTTCTCCACTCCTCTCCGCTGTTACCACCATTCCGCCACCGTTCCTCCGGGTTTTCACTGCATTTCTCCACCACTGCTCGGGTTTTAAACAGAGTTATTTGCATTGTGCAGACAGCTCATAGAGGTATTCTCAGCACTGCCAGCAGATCAGCAGATGGTTTCAAAGGGGTTAGTGGTTTTTGTTGACATAATTAGTGTTAACCCCGCAAGTCAAAGGATTCAAGCACTGTTTGAAGATTAAGAGCGCACCAGCAAAGTCATTACTGCACTACATAACAGCAGGACATTCTCTCCAGACGTACACCTTCCTACACTCCATGCCTCCTTGAGCCCTTAAACGGATTAATGCACTGACAGAACTTCTCAAGAGACTGTCAAGCAACATTAAAGAGGAATGGAGAAACCGTGTAGATCTTTCACCAGTTCATCTATTCCAGAAGGCTAACGCAGAGCTCCAAGCACCAGAAAGGACTTAAAGAACATATCAGAGGTCAATTCCCGGCCTGACAGAGCCTCCAAACAGTCTGCAGAGTACTCAGAGCGCCGCATATAGCCATTAAGCAGTGTGGGCATGGACACTTCCGCCATTCTGTCTTAATGAGTCTCATTCATTTGCTCATCTACTTCTGTCTCTTCCTCTTCTCCTATAAAATATCCCCGAGAACATAATGTAAAGGTTGTTGTTCAGTTGCTGGGAATTTGCTGTTAGAGGGATTCATTTGACTGTTAGAACAGTCGTGGGAGGGAGTAGTAGAGTAGTTGTATGTAATAGGCTAGGAGGAGAAGTTGGGACTGTATTAGCCATTGAGCCATATTGTACATGACTAGTTTTGCATCAATTAGTCAAATCACATTTCACAGGATCCTGGTCTATTACTATTGGTGATGTTTTTCTTAACTCTGTTATTTACATTTTCATATTGTTTCATGTTCTTCTGGGCTTGCATCAGAATAATGGTATAGGATTCACCCTTGTTAGGTGCCCTATGTTTGTGATCTCTCCCTACCTTTAATTTTTTCTGCTTTATGTGTTGTCTAAGAGTGAATTCGTGTGGTTTAACCAATGCAGTGGATGTTATTGCCTGTTAGCTGATGTATGAACTTGGGGGTTTGTTGCTTAGATGTTTCTTTGTAAAATTTATCTCTGTTTTTTCCTTTGGAGTTGCTAAAGTAGACCTAGAGTTAAATGACCTCTGGTCTGATCTATAAGTAGCCCCTTTGTCCCTCTTAGAGAGCGGCCTTTGAGTATGTCCAAGCAGTGCAGGAGTTAATGACCATAACAGTCAGGCAGTGGTTGTCTTCTTTCCTTCTTCCACTTTCTCTCCTTAACGTTCCATTCCACCATCTGCCTAAAAGATCCTTTAGTGTAGATGACTTGCCCTTTGAAAGCCTTGGCTAGTGGATGCAAGTAATTTCCTTTCATGACTCCATAGCCCAATGGATGGCACGGTCTTGGCCTATCATCTCTGCTGAAACATCCTGCTGCTTTGTTCCTTCTTTCTCATTTCTTTCTCAGTCTATGATTTCATGACTCAACCCAGCAACCCTTCAACCAAATTATTTAAAACCCCCCTTTCTGTGCTTCATAACTAGCCTAACATCTCATTCTGAGCTTCAAAGATATATCATTCTTTGCTCTATTTGGAGAGATCCCTCTCCGGGTCCAGGAGGGCTAGATCCTAGGGCCCCAAAGTGGTTCTGATGTTGTCTCATCTTTTGGTCTTGCCAATATGGCCAAAACATGGGAACCCCAATAGATATTAGTAAACAAAAGGAATAGAAATGCACACAATTTTTAAGGTGGAAACTCCCTATAGGACAAAAACCACCTGAATGCTTTTCTAATAATTCTTTAATATTCAACTCCAATTGAAAAGAAAGTTCGAACTTCTTAGAATCTAGAAAATCATTCTTCTCTAGCTCCCACTAGATGGACACTCCAACGCCCGAGATTCTTCATTACTGAACTGAATTGATGCCCCAACACCTAATGAGCTACAACTCACCCTAGCACCACCCTACCACCCTGAATTTTTCACAGGTTTGAACCTATTAGTGACTTCATGCACTAGCCAAGTACCACCCTACCACCCTATAGAAGAATAAAAGAAGAATGGACTTTTGTACCAGGGAAAATGATCCACTTTACAATGATATAGAATGATGTAGAAGAAGAAGACACATTAGACCATAACCCCAACTATGACACAAATACCTAATGATGATCCTAGACCTCCCGACATTGCCTCTTCAATTATTGGCAGATAGATACTTGTACACATTTTACAATGATGATTTTACAATGACTCAATACAATGATACCTTTACAATGACCATATGTAGTGCCTCCCACGTGAAGACTTCATGTGGTGAAATTCTTGTTATTGTTCTACACCTTCATTGTTACTCTTGTCATGCTATCCTTTCTCACTCTTAAGAACATTAGATCATGCATTGAGTCTTATCTTGATGGATATATAATGCCTACAAAAATTCTTCAAGGAAATACTCATGACATGATAATAGCAAAACTTATCTCATCCTGCAGAGCATATGTCAGTGCTAAACAAAAAAAAATTATAATACAAAGAACCTAATGCAATTAAGATATGAAAATGCATAGAAAAAATATACTTACCTGGTGCTTACCTCTATTTCACCTTGATTTTTTTTGCTTCCCTGGAAATTCTGGTCCTTTGTCGCCCTTGACAGCACATGATCTAGCTTGTTCTTGCCTTCAAGGAGCTCGATATTGTATCTGGTTTATCTCTGTTATTTCACATCCCCAATATGTGATTTTTATTCCTATAGTAGTCCTCTTAGTCTCAATACCTAGTCTAATAAGCATGGATTCTTCAAGACAAATTTATGCCCAATATCTCACAATGACCTAATTATGGAGTGGTTTAGTAGAGAAAATTTTTACTGTGTGACACATGTCGTTCTTTCTTCATTCGGCTCTAAAATTGGTACAGAGAAAACCACAGTTCGTTAAATATCTGACACTTTTTACATAATTCAAATCCGATACTCTCAGAGAGAGTTATGACGATTTTCCCATGTCACCTCTTTGAGATGAAGTTTAAAATCTTGCAAAAACCCTAATTTCCACAGATCATATCTCCGAAAATTTTGGGCACCATGTACTGAAATGTTTACAGTAGATTCCTCAAGATTTTGGATTCACCTCCTAAACATTTTAGCTTCTAAACCTTTGTAGAAAAATAGTTATAGCACAAATTCCATGATGACCTATTCCAAGTAGTGAAATCCCCACATGAGGAGGATATGAGGATCATAATTTATATAAATGCTTAGGTTGAGAGGGTCTTCAATAAGTGAACATGGGAGGGATTTTAGGAGCTTAAAAATTATTAATTATTGACTTTTCAATGACCCATGCCACAACCCCATGGGGTTTAGCCCACTAACTAGGGTTACTAACTTCAAACATGAATATCTCTCAAACCGTGAAGAATTATGTGGCGTGCCATATATTAAAAGTATATTGACAAGTAAAAACCATATAAAACATCCTTGACTCTTTGAATATTGTAATTTTGTGATGCAAAAATTACATTTTGCAAGACTCGGGGTAGCCCAGTTCCACTTGGGTGGAGATGAAATGACAGCCCTTGATAAAAATTCTCCCTCTTTGGCATTGATGGCAACACAGGTACTCCCCCTGGGATCATGACACCTATTCCTACAAAATTCTCTCCCCATTTGACATCAATGGCAAAGGTTAACTCCCCCTGACACACAACCATCCTGTGGACCTGTACACACTTCCACTTCCCCTCTATATTATGAATAAGGAAAATCTAATGAGAACTTGGGAGAATCCCAAGCTTATGGAGAAGATATTCAAATGATTCACGAGGTAAAGGTTTAGTGAAGATATCAGCAATTTTTTCTTTTGTACAAACATACTCAAGTTTGATATTCTTTTCAACGACTTGTTCTCTAACAAAATGATATTTGATTGGAATGTGTTTTGTTTTTGAATGCATGATAGGATTCTTGGAGATGCTGATGGCACTAGTGTTGTCACAGAATATGGGAATAGGCTCACTAAATTGTACTTGAAGATCTTGCAAAGTTTGTTTCATCCAAGGGACTTGAGTACAACATGATGCTACTGCAATGTATTCTTCTTCCGTTGTAGATAATGAGATTGAAGTTTTCTTTTTTCTCAACCATGATACGAGACAACCACCTAGATAGAATGCTGCTCCACTAGTACTCTTACGATCATCAACGCTTCTTGCCCAATCTGCATCTGTAAAGGCTTGAATAATGAGATTGTTACCCTTGGGATACCACAAGCCATATTCTTTTGTGCCCTTTAGATATCGAATAATTCTTTTGACGGCAATAATATGTGATTCTTTTGGTGCTGCTTGGAATCTTGCTACTTGTCCAACTGCTTGCATAACATCTGGCCGAGAGGTTGTTACATATAGAAGACTACCAATCATAGATTTGTACAACCTCTGATCCACATCCTTAGATGAGTCGTCTATGCTCAATTTGCAACCTGTTACCATCGGAGTAAGGACAGGTTTGCAATCTTCCATTTTGAATTTCTTGAGCATTTCCTTGATGTACTTGGCTTGACATATAAATATTCCTTTCTCTTGCTAAGATATTTGAAGCCCTAAGAAGTATGTCAACTCACCAAGTAAAGACATCTCGAACTCACTTTGCATCTTTGTACAAAGTTCTTACTTAGTCGACCATCATTGCTACCAAAGATTATATCATCCACATATACCTCAATGATTGTTAAATTATCTTTATCTATTTGTACATAAAGATTGCTATCAGCAGTACCTTTCTTGAACCCTTGTTGACGTAGATATCCATCAAGACGAGCATACCATGCTCTGGGAGCCTGCTTGAGACCATATAGAGCCTTCTTTAACCTGCAGACATAGTCTTCTTTTTGTGATAGTAGAAAACCTTCAAGTTGTTCGATGTAAACTTCTTCTTCTAATTCTCCATTCAGAAATGTTGACTTAACATCCATTTGGTAGACTTTGATTTTTCTTGAACATGCATAGGCGAGAAACATTCAGATGGCTTCCATTCTGGCAACTGGTGCAAATGTTTCGTCAAAATCAATTCCTTCCACTTGTGCATAGCCTTTGCAAACCAATCTTGCTTTGTTTCTGGTAACCTGCCCATCTTCATTCAATTTGTTCCTAAACACCCATTTAGTCCCAATGAAATTTTTATCTTTTGGTCATGGAACTAATTCCCAGGTGTTATTCTTCTCGATTTGATCCAATTCTTCATTCATAGCTACTACCCAATGTTCATTCTGGTTGGCTTCCTCAAAACTACTAGGCTCAAAGGTTGCTAGAAAAGAAATGTGAGCTTGTTGTGATGAACGAAGTTGTCGACCTTCATTTATGTCACCAATGATTTGATTTGATGGATGGTTCTTTTGAATCCATTCTTTTGTTCTCCTTGGAGGAGCTTCTTGTTGTTGTTCTGGTATATCTTGATGATCATTATTTACTTCTTCCTCGTTGATAGTTGCTTCTTGTTCCACAATTTGATCTGTGCCTTTTTGAGCCTCTGTCTCAAGTTTCAAAGATTCTAGATCCTCATCATTATTCACTAGAACACCATCTTCGTCAAATGTAACATTTATGCACTCCACTATCTATTTTCGTCTTAGATTATAACATTTATAGGCCTTTCTTTTGCGTGAGTAACCAACAAAGATACCTTCATTAACACATGATTCAAACTTACCTAAATTTTGATCTTCTCTTTTGATAATACATTTTCTTCCAAAGATTCTGAAATATTTTACATTAGTCGGTTTTCTTGATCCTATAACATTTGTAGATCCATCATTTCCAAAGGATACGGTTCCATCCTTTTTCTCTTTCATAGATACATATTTCTTTATATCTCCAGTCATATGCATTGAGAAACCGCTATCAACATACCACAAATATTTTTTGTTTTGAGCATTGAGAGCGAGAACACAATTATCAGTCTTCTTCTTCCATGTCGTTCATTCGTGGTGGAAGGTTCTTCGGTGGATTTTAAAGTACGTAGTCTCTGGCTATGTGTCCAAATTTTCGACATTTGTAACATTCAATATTATTTATTAGATGTTAAAATCTATTGATGTTTCGTTGTGCCCTGGGAGGTTCATATTTGATAGATCTCCTGGAATTGTATTGGTTCCTAGGGTACATGCGATATTCTACAGCTTTATGACCAAATTTTCCACATGAATAACAATAGGCATAAAAAATATGTTGGTACCTAGATGGAAATATTCGTCGAGGAATTTTCTTCCAAGGTTGTTCTTGCGAATATTTTCCAATGAAATCTATATGCATGTCATATCTCAGAGGTTCATTTTATTTTGTTGTAGAAGATCCTACTTCTTCTTCTTTATAACCGAGTCCAGTTCTGTCATTGTAATATTGTTGATTGTTGATGAGTTCTTCCAATGCCCTTGAGCTATCGACATATTTTTGTACTGTTTTTCCCTTCTTCACTTCCTTATGCGGAGAGACTACTTCGGCTTCTAATGCTTCCCTTTCTTGGTTGCTTTCTTCCAACTTTTTTTTGAAGTGACTCTGCAATACATTTATGTTCTTCAACTTCAATTTTGAGACCTTGAACTTTTTCTTCAAGAGTATTGGAACGGATCTTCTCAGCCTTAAACTCTTTTATAAGCTTGATTTCCTCCTTAGAAAATTATTCTATGGTCACCCTTCTTCTTCATTATTTGATACCTCTTGTTTAATGTGCTTGGCCATAAAAATTACTCTCTCATTGGCTTCTTCTTCGCTGTCATTGTCTTCATTGGATGATGACCTATCTTCTTTAGAAGGAAAGTTCCTTTTGAATCCTTTATTTTTTATTTGCTTGTTGAATTTCTTAAAGCCTTTATTTCCTTTTGAGTTTCCATCACTTCTGTTTGAACATTTTACTATGAAATTCCCAACCTCACCACAGTCGAAACATATCAATGGAAGTTTACCTTTGAATTTTCCCTTGCCAATTTTTAGTTTTCTTGTAAAGTAAAAATATTCTCTATCTGAAAGAGCTTCTTCATCATATTCCTTTTCTTCACACTTGCAAGTGCAGGTCTTTTCCTTTGAAGGTTGTTTGTCCTTATTATTTTTCTTAGATGCAACAAATGCAGTTCTAGATGTGAAGTACCCTCTTCTTCATCAAGTCTCATTTCATATGCTATGAGAACTCCATGTAATTCCTCTTTGTCGAGTTTTTCTAGATTTGCACTGTATTCTAAGACCGATACCTTTGGTTTGACTCTCCCTGGTAACGTTCTAAGAATATTTTGTATAATATTCTTCTCATCAAAAAGCTCTCCCAATCCTTCTAGAGTGTTGTTTATTTCATCAACGTGTTGGAAGTATGCAGCAATGTTGCCATCTTCTTTCATTCTGAGTTGCTCAATTTTTTCTCTGTAGATTTGAAGCTTTGCTTCTTTGACATTTGAGTCACCTGCATATATATTCTCAAGTTTTTCTCATACATTTTTGATGGTTTTACAACCGAACACCTTATGATAAGAATATTCAATAAGTCCACTGATAATAATATTTTTTCTTTTTCATCATTTACCAAATTCTTCTTACCTTGTTCATCTGTGGTTGGTGTAAAGCCATTCTGAACAGTGTCCCATACTTCGTAACCTTGCACCAAGAGATAGAACTCCATTCTTCCTTTCCAAAGTGCATAATTATTTTCATTGAATAGAGGTACACCAATCTTGGTATGCTCCATGACCTCCTTCCAGTTGTTAAACTGCTATTGAAGGAACCAAGCTATGAAGCCAAATGTTGGAAATACTGAGAGGGGGGGTGAATGAGTATTTCTTTCAATTATTATTATTATTAATCTTTCACAGAATTAGTTAATCCTCAATTATTATCAGTGTTTGTACAATGATAGTAGTAAACAAAAGGAACACAAATGCACACATTGTTTAGAGTGGAAACCCCCTCCGGGACAGAAACCACCTGAATGTTTTTCTAATAATTCTTTAATATTCAACTCCAATTGAAAAGAAAGCTCCAACTTCCTAGAATCTAGAAAATCATTCTTCTCCATATCCCCCTGGATGGATGCTCCAACACCCGATATTCTTCAATAGTCAACTGAACTGATGCCCCAACACCCAATGAGCTACAACTCACCCTAGTACCACCCTACCACCCTGAAGTTTTCATAGGCTTGAACCTGTTCGTGACTTCATGTACAAGCCTAGCACCACCCTACCACCCTATAAAAGAATAAAATAAGAATGGACTCATGTACCAGGGAAAATGGTCCACTTTACAATGGTATAGAATGATGTAGAAGAAGAAGACACACTAGACCATAACCCTAACTATGACACAAATACCTAATGATGATCCTAGACCTCCTGACACTACTTCTTCAATTCTTGGCAAATAGGCACTTGTAAAAATTTTAAAATGATGCTTTTACAATGACTCAATACAATCATACCTTTACAATGACTGTATGCAGTGTTGCCCACATGAAGACTTCATGTGGTGAACTTCTTGTTGTTGTTCTACACCTTGATTATTTCTCTTGTCATGCTACCCTTTCTCACTCTTCATAAAATTAGATCATGCATTGAGTCTTATCTTGATAAATATATAATACCTACAAAAATTCTTCAAGAAAATACCCATGACATGATAATAGAAAAACTTACCTCATCCTGCAGAGCATATGTCAATGCTAGAAAAAAAAGAAAAATTAGAATACAAAGAACCTAATGCAATTAAGATATGAACATGCATATACATAATGTAATTACATGGAGCTTACCTCTGCTGCACCTTGCTTTGCTTTTCTGCCCTATAAATTTTGGTCCTCTGCAACCCTTGACAACACATGATCTATCTTTTTCTTTTCTTCTAGGGGCTCGATATTTAATTTGGTGTATCTCTGTTATTTCAGATCGCCAATATGTAATTTTTGGTCATGTAGTAATCCCTTGAGTCTTCTTTCCAATGCCATAGGTCTGACCCAATTTGGAGTCTTCAAGATAAAGTTATTCCCAATCTCTCACAATGACCTAACTATGGACTGGTTCAGTAGAGCGAAATTGTATGGAATTCTAAGTGTTACTGTTTCCTCATTCGGCTCTGAAATTGATACTCAAAAAACTACAGTTCATGCACTATCTACCACTTTTTACATAATTCCAATATGATACTCGGAGAGAGAGTTATGATTATTTTCCCAAGGTCACCTCTTTGAGATGAAGTTCAAGAGCCTGCAAAAACCCTAACATCCACAGATCATATCTCTAAAAATATTGTGATCCATGATCTGAAATTTTTACACAAACGTACTCAAGATTTGGCTTCGCCTCATAAAAATTTCCACTCTTGAACCTTCGTAGAAAAAACATTATAGAGAAAATTCCACGATGGCCTGTTTCAAGTAGAAAAATCCCCACATTTAGAGGATATGAGGATCAAAATTTATATAAATTCTTAGGTTGAGAGGGTCTTCAACAACTAAACATCGAAGGGATTTTAGGGATTTTAGTCCACTAATTGGGGTTACTAAGTTCAAACATGAATATCTCGCAAATCGTGAAGAATTATGTGGCGTGCCATATATCAACAGAAACATATCGACAAGTAGAAACCATAAAGAATATCCTTAAGTCAGAATATAGTAATTTGGTAGGTCAAAATTACCATGCAAGATCGGGGTAGCCCTGGTGCTTCTTAGGTTGACATCAGTGACAACCACTCATCAACAAGTAAATCCTCAAATGACAGTTCTAGAGGTAGAGAAAGAGAAAATTTAAATCAAAATATAACAACACATAGTGGACAAGGTCGTCATCGAAGCCAAACCAGAGGGAACAACTTCAACAGAGGCAACAATTCAAGCATAAGCAACTTTCAAGGTAGAGGAAATAGTCAAGGAAGAGGCTATAATCAAGGAAGAGGACAAAGTATAGGCAGAGGAAAAACTCAAAGAAAAGGTAAAAGCATAGGTAAAGGACAGAATCAAGGCAGAGGAAGAGATTCAAGTCAAATTGTTTGTAGAAGATGTAATAGAGTTGGCCATTATGATGAAGATTGTAGAATTTCCCTTGAAAAAATTCTAAAGTTCCATCAAAACATAGCTTAGCTTTCTAATGATCAAGATTATGATGGTTCATAATATGTCTTCACAAACTCAAAATATAATGCATTACACGTATCCACTTATCTTAAAAGTCAATATGAAGATGCATGGATTTTAGGTATAGGAGAAACCCAACACATGGCTTTGTGACATGACTTCTTTTGGAACTTCCAAAAATGGCATCTCAATTCAATCTTTCTTGTTGATGATACAAAACATACTACTTATGGAAAAGGTGTAGTTAAATTTTATCTACGTGGCATTGGAGAAAAAATTATTTTAAAAGTCTGGTTTGTACCAACCTTTAAGAAGAATTTACTATCTTTAGTCATGATTCGATAAGTAGGACATCAGGTGGTTATGGAGGATAGGATTTGTTTAAATAAACTCAGTCAAACAGATCATGAAAACAACGATGACAATATATGAATATGGAAAATTGTTAAGGATGAAAGGGATAGTTATTACAAGGAATTTTGACTTTGCAGGATTAGAAAGTACATATATTTCACCTATAATATTGTGGCATGTAAGATATGGACATATAAATTTCAAATGTTTCTCTCAACTACAAAAATAGGGAATGGTTAAGGGACTTCCAACCTTCAATAAGAAAAATGCAAAATGTGGGGCTTGCATTTATGGAAAACATAGTCGAGAGACTTTTATGACAATTTCATGGCAAGAAAACACGCATTTGCAATTGGTTCCCAGTGATATTTGTGGACCCTTACAAAATTCGCTAGGGGGATGTAGATATTACTTACTCTTTGTTAATGATTTTAGTAGGATGACTTGGGTTTATTTTTTGAATAAAAAATTAGAAGCATTTGAAAAGTTTAAAACTTTTCGCCAACTTGCTGAAAATGAAGTCAAAGAGAATATTAACACTCTTATAATAGACAATGGAGGGAATTCACTTCTAATGAATTTAAATTGTATTGCAAGGATAATGGTATAAAAAAAAATCTTACAAATGTATACATTCCACAAAAAAATGGAGTAGTAGAAATAATGAATCAGACCTTGTTAATAATGGAAAGGTTGATGCTAACTTTCAACCTCCAATACATTACATAAATGAACAATTCTTGGATGATACAAATGACCAAAACCTCCTTCTATATATAGGAGTCCATGGGCCCACAATATAATCCTAGCTGACCTAACAATAACAATGTAAGGGAACAATAATAACAATATTGCGGTTATAGGGGTACAACAATAACAATGAGGCTACACTAATAAAAATAAGGGACTAAACTAGTAATATAGGGACCTAACATGCCCCTCTCCTTCAAAAAAATTTTGTCCTCAATTCTTGAGTAGCTCTGGGTGTTTCTGTATAAAATTCTCATCCTCCCATGTAGAATATTCAGTGGGTAAGTTCTTCCACTTGATGAGATACTCTAAAATTGATCGATTTCGTAGCTTTCGAGTTCTTGTTTCCGTGACTGCTTCAGGTTCCAATATGATTTTTCCTTCCTCATCAAGTTCTGGCAATATTGTTTGAATTGGAAGATTTTCACCTATAACCTTCTTTAAGCATGAAACATGGAAAACTAGATGCACTTTCATGAAGAAACGGGGAAGCTCGATTTGTATTCCATAGTACCAATATTTTGCAACACCTTGTAAGGACCATAGTACTTTGGCGATAATTTATTATCCTTCTTAGCTTGCTTGAGGGACATTTGTTTGTATGGTTGTAGCCGTAAAAATACCCAGTCTCCTACATCAAAACTTCTCTCGCTGTGATGTTGATATTCCTATTGTTTCATTCAATTTTGTGCCAAATTTAGGTTATCCTTTAAGAGTTGGAGAACTTCGTGTTGATGCTCGATGTGATCTTCCACTTCTTGAACCTTAGAATTTTCTCTTAAATAGAGATGATGTGATGGATGGTGGATGATATCCATAAAGTGCTATAAATGGGGTCATTTTTGCTGCAATATGGAAGGAAGTGTCATACCACCATTCAGCGAGAGGTGACCACTTGACCCATTGTGTTTTTTTATTAGATACAAAACAACGGATATATCCTTCCAAAAATTTATTCACTATCTCAGTTTGACCGTGGAATTGAGGATGATAAGATGAGCTATGAGCTAATTGAGTACCCAAACAAGAAAATAACTTCGTCCAAAAATTTCCAGTAAAAATGAGATCTCTGTCACTCACAATAACCTTTGGGTTTCATGTAGCTTTTGAATTGTGTCCATAAATGTAGTAGCAACTGTACTTGCTTTAAATGGATGAGATAATGCACAAAAGTGTGCATACTTGATAAGTCTATCAACTACCACCATGATGACACTCTTTCCTTCAGACTTAGGTAAACCTGTGATAAAATCCATTGAAATCTCCTCCCAACGTTGACTTGGAATGGATAAAGGTTGTAGAAGTCCCAGGGTCTTAATTGTTTCCACTTTATTCTGCTGGCAAACCAAACATTTCGCCACAAACTTTTGAATATCAGATTTAAGGCCATCCCAAAAAAATTCTTTCTTCACCCTGTGGTAAGTTTTTAAAAATCCTCGGTGTCCTCCTAAAGGAGAAGTGTGAAATTCCAGAAGAATCTTTTGTTTTATTTGGGAATTCTTACAAAGATATAAGCGATCTTTGTACTGTTATCACTCGGGTTTTCCTAGAAGTTGTGTAAGAGAAGTATGCAGGGTAACCACAAACCAACCTTTTAGATGCGAGAATCAGCCAATGCGCATCCGAGAGAGGCTCTCTCTTTATGGTTATCTTTGTTTTTGAATGGTTTTAGGCTAGTTATAGATTCAAAGTTTGTTTTGGGAAAATGGTGGAATCCACAAACTAAGGGGAGCAAGGTTGAGGTTTTGAATCAACTGAACATGGGAGTCAGGAATTGAGCTTTTCACCCAGGATTTTACCAACACAAGATGGTATTACAGGGCAAGATAGCTAGACAGAGAACAATCCTTAAAATTTAAAGTGGATGGGATGATCTTGAAGGGATGAAAGGCAGCTAAGAATCTTTCACCATGTTCAAGAGAAAGAAGAGAAATGACTACAAGCAAAGAGCAATGAAGGATTCTTTGTTACAGTAATCAACAATGTTGAAATCAGCAAAACATGAGCAATTAAGAATTCATGCTTATAACTAATCCAGAAGAAAACATCAAGAATAATCACATTTGAAAACAGAGTACAATTAAGAAAATTTTGTTTCAATCCTTTATGTAAACTATTCAGAAAACGGATATGATGATAGCATAAACTAATATAAATTTCAAACACAAGGGTTGGAAAACTTATTGAACTGAAGTCCAACACATGAATCCTGCAACAAGTCCAGTGCTTCAAAACGTCATCCAGTAAGCCACAAGTAAATTTGTCCAAAAGCTTTTTATTCCGAAAACCTCAATGTTACAGCAGAGTAATAGAATCCACTCTAAATTCTTCCAAGAGTGGAGTATTTATACAAATTCTAAACTAAAATATCTTGAAACAAATATCAAAATTGGTTCACAAATCTCTCCAACTATTTACATAAATAGAACTAAAGTAAAGGACACTCAAACTATTTGGCACTATTTTTGATGGATAGGTGATGACAAAGAGGAGGATTCGAATTTGATCCAAATCTTAGTTGATGATGAGGCATCCAAGTCACTAACTGCTTCCTTTCTTTGTGCAATCTGCTCCAACAATTCTGCAAACTTAGGATCCAATGATATCTTCGTATTTCTCAATCCGTAATAGATATGTAAAAAGTGAAAGAGGTTATTTTGGATTAATATGTTGGTGAGATAAACCTCTTTCAGTTTCCCAAAATTCCTCTCCAGCTGTACATAATATTCTCTGTAAAAAATATGTGTAAAACAGAGTTTTACAGAGTCTGAAAAATAACCTCTAAAGATGTGCATGTATCTCTCATTCCGAAATCACTGTGCAAAAAGTGAGATAGGTTTTTGTATATGGGTCCCTTAGGAACATAAACCTCCTTCAGTTTTGTAAAATGTATTTCTAATTGGCCACAATATTCTCTGAAAAATGATGACTTGACTGTAATTTTCTGCAAAAAGTGCTTTCCAACTTTGTTTAATATTTCCAAAACCATAATAGCTGTTAGAAAAGTGAGAGAGGTTTTTGTAGATGGTACTCTTAAGAAAATAAAACTCCTTCAGTTTTGAAAAATTCATCTTATATTGATCAAAATAGTGTCTGCAAAACAATGACTAAAACATGCAATTTCTGCAAAAATGTTCCTTTTTGTTGTGTTTTTCATCTTTTTACTTTTTTGCTCTTTTGACTGTTTTACTTTCACTTTTAGAAAAAATTCACTATTGGTGAAATTTATTCTCATCTCTTTTTACCATTTTACTGCCTCTGTAATTACTTTTACTGTTTTACCTTTGACTGCTCTGTAGCTTCATTTTAACTTGCACTCTGACTTTTACCTGATACACTTTAACCACTGATACTCTTTAACTGTTATGCTTTTCCTATCCCTGTAATTTCTCATTTCAATTTTACCATTCACTGGGAACATTTCATCATTCTAATCCCTCTCTGACTTTGTATACAAACTGTTTTTTGAATGAAGATATTGAATTAAAATCTGAGAATTTGGAGTAAACAATTTTGTCAACTAGTATTGAAATTGTTGGTCCAAATCCATATTCTGATGGTAACCTGCTAAAATCAAACAATTTGTTAATGAAATCCAGGTCTCTATGAGGAGCGTTCAATGGAGAAACGTTTAAAGCCACAGGAGCTTCCATTTTGGTTCTTGTGGATTCAAAATGGAAATTTGGCTAATGGTGAGGAATTGAGTAAATTCACGGGAGAAACAGGTCAATTTGCAGGTTCGGGGGGAACAATTTACAGTCGTAAAACTCAGGGAATGATCTTAGGACTAAGATTTAAACACTGATTTCAGTGAAAAACAAGGAAAACAGAGTTTCATTTGAAGTTCGGGGCGTAATAGGATAAATACCTGTTTTTAGACGGAAACTAGTTCTCTAACAGGTAACAGGCAATGGCGGAACTGTTCTTCAACACGGGCGCAGCGGAATCTTGGAGTAAATTGGTCAATTGCAGCGGAAATTTTGAAAATCGCAGCGGGAGCAACGTTCTTCTCAGAATAATGAAAATGACTAAAAAACACGAAAAATGGCTTATTTACAAGTAAAAAGGGTTTTTTGTTTTTTCGAGGTATGACGTCATGGTAGTACGGGATGACGTGTGCAGAGTCGGGCAGTAAGTGGTAAGCGGTAAGTGGTATTCCCGCACCGCTTTTGGTCAAGGACGATTTTTAACGGAGGGGCAGCGATTCCATAGGTTTCCTGCCACGTGGATGAGTTGACTGTTCAAAACCACCCATCCCCCGCTGGTTAACATGCTGACAAGGGATGGGCAGCGGGATCAACGCTGGCCGTTGATCTGCGGGAGGCTGATCCAACGGCTAGCGCGATGGGAAGATGGGCGGAGGTTTCGCGTGGGCCCCGTCGTACTTTTAAACACTTTTAAATGTTTTTAATCGCTCCGGGGGCTTTTTAACTGGCGGAAATAGTTATTAATTAGTCCAGATGACATAATTAATCCTATATGCATAATGAACAGGGTTGCGGCGGGGTTTGCTTAAGCGGAATGCCACGTGGACAGACCACGGTGGCATAAATCTTTCGCAAAGTTTTATTGATGTTTTTGGTATTAAACACACATATTGTATGTCTAACGTTTTTATATATATTTTATTATATGATGAATTAATTAATACAATTATTTCACCATAAGGGCGGGATTTATGTATAATGCTATAGTTTTAACCAAAGGGCTTATAAGCGGGGTGTTTATTTTCAATGTGCGGGAATATATACTTTGGTAAACATTATAATAAATGGGTTTTGGGGATATTTATAGAAAAGGGAGTTATATACTTAGGAAAAAGGGATTTCACTAGGGATTTAATATAGTAGAATTAAATGTTAATATGGTAAAGGACAAGGAAAATCAAAACATCTTTGTACATCTAAGAAAGTGATAACTTATGAAGTAAAGTGCAACATTTTATCTTCAACACTTAAACTTAGAATAACAAATTATTTTGAGGAATTTTTATGGAATTTTGCATCAGTTTCCTAAGTAAAATAGGATTTTACTTAGGAAAAAGTTAAAGATGGAAGATAACAATGATGAATTATCTCAAGTGCTTAGGTCTTTTGATCATTAGGCCGAGGGTCCGGTCCCTCCAGAAGTCAAGGAAATGCCTTGAGCCCCTTTGATCTCGAATTACCTTAGTACTTTTGGGGAAATTAGTAAAACTCTTGAGGGGGAAAAATGATGAGGGAGGTTAATGAATTTGACTTTGCTTGCTGTGATTTTCCATTGTATTTCCTGCTTCAGTACTTATGATGAAAGTAAATGATTAACCAACATGTAGCATCACCATTCATCAGATAACACTTTGCAGCACCATCTACCTACCCTATCTACTTAACACTACCATTTTCTCTTCTTTATTAGGGTGCATTTAGACTTGCAAACCCTTTTCAATCTTTTCCTTTTTACATGATAAATCTATCTATTTCTACCCTTATTACATCCAAGGGCTCAGATTAAACTGTTGAGCACCTTTTATTCACTCTACCTAGCTACTTATCTACCAAGATTAAACTGTTTGGCTAGATATTTATTCTCTAATCTATAACATGAAATTGAAATATGAGTAAGTCAAGTTTAAACAGTTTGACTTATTCATGAATTGTGGCAAAAATTTCACAAGCTGCACACAATTGATTTATTACAACAGATGAAAAAGTAGTGGCATTTGGATTTGCACACTTTCCTTGGTCTATTTTTTGCTTGGGGTTCATTTCTTTCTCTTTTTTGACCATTTTATTCTTTTTACCCTTTGATCTTTCTTTTAGGGTATACCCTCTTTACATTAAATTTTTTGATTTTTTTTTTGGTTTTTTAAGAATATGGAACACCTTTGCTCAAGTAAGAAGGTTTGAACATATTCCATAATTCAATCAAGACAATCATGAAAGATGAAACCTATTGGTATAGGAGGCTAACAGCACCCATCACACTACCTTTTTAGGCTGAATTGTCCACACCTGAGGATTTGCAAGTTGCAACCACTGCAGATGCACCCATCATATCACCTTTTTAGGTTGATTGTGCACATGTCCTAACCCACAGAAGATGTAGTTGAATATTCTGTTGTGCTGAATTCCACAACTTTTGCCCACAACTGACCATAAGTCCTTGCATGTGATGAGTGCACCAGACATGTATCATGGGAGCCACAAAACCTGCAAACAAAATTATCCATAAGTCCAGAACGGGGAGGATGTAACTGTCAATAACAAAGCTGAGAAAAATGCTCCCTTGCAATGAAATTCCAGATGTGACTCCTCATGAACAGAGATCCATTATTATCAAAATATTCTGAGAGAAACATGTTTTAAAGCTAAATGTATAAAATTCATTAACCGCCCTGCCATCCGACCATGTCATATCACCTTGAGCACCCCCCAACACCTTCCCCACCAGATTGGAATTAAGACAAATGTAATCTCTTGGAATTAAGGCATTATCTAAAGCCTTGCCTTTCGTGATTAATCAACAAAATGGTTCTAACACCACTAGTTGGTTCCACTTCTGTCTCTCCACTTGAAACCTACCTTATTTTATTAGTTTATTAGAGAAAGGATGTGTAGGCAGGCTTGACCAACGTGACTCCCTTGGTAGAAAAGGCCAAATAACTAAATAAGTTTGCTCAAAAATGTAAAAACAACATCCATATATGGGAATAATACACTAATGCCCAACAGGCTTGGGACTAGTAGTTAGTAGCAAGGAGTTTCACACCTTTGGTCAAGATTCCATTCTCACAAGCTTCACCCATGGGGGATAGGAAGGGATTGAACTTATGGCATTGGGAGGTGATGAACCATGTGCATATATTGCACACCCAAGCCTACCCTCATTCTCCTTGAGGCAAACACTACCAACCAAGTTCCATTCACATAGCTTTTACCCAGCACGTGGAGGTAGTCATTGAACTTATTCCATCAGGAAGTGATTATAGTTTTGTACATGTTATGGACCCAGGGCCACCCCGTGTTCTCCTTGAGGCCTGCCAAAATATGTTTGTCAAGCGGGTTGTGATCAAGTGGTAAATTAAATGTGCTATCATCATGGAGACTCAAGTGTAATCTCCCCTCAAGAACATGATGTCGTGATTTAATGCTGTCAATTTGTGTTATCATCCGATATCTCATCAATAACTAAGCCTAGGCAGTTGGTCCTAGGCAATGTCTTGCATAATTTTGATGAAATAGATACACCTTGGTCATGGCATTTAGGCCAAAATTAGGCCCACTTCGTTAACAAAGGCTTATTTACTAACCAGAATAAAAGGGGATGAATATGTCAAGGAATAAATGAATAGGAGCAGGGATAATAACATATGAAGAAGGTTCAAATTTGACACATATTGCAAAGTATATTTGTTAGGCCTAAAATCATTCAATCCATGCATAGAATGGTATACCAAATAAAGCATTGGAATAGAATTAACATCATACCATGTTGAAACCTAGGCAAGTGCAAAATCCTTCATGTTCTTCTCTAATCAAGAGAGTCCACATCTTAAAGAGCTCCCCATTGATTTGTCAGATAATGTTATTCTAATGAGAGTGGATGTGAAGAAACTGCCTTGAAAAGCATTCCAATGAGAAGACATACACCTGGCACAACAAACCCTAGAATTTGGTCAAATGAGCACATTTCATGGGAAAATTTTGGCTAGGAGGATGACAAAAGGCATCATGCAGAAGCTCTCTCCATTGTAAAGGCATGAATGGATTAATGGGAAATTCCCGTGAGCCTAGTTGAAGATCTACTGGAGAAAGAAAGTTCAAGGATTTCTTTTGTAATATCAGGTTCATCATTGCATCCATATTGTTGTTTGTCTATTGCTGGAAATTCATTAAAATTTTCCCACAAAATTAAGCTTCATATTAGGAAAAATTCTGTCATTTGAAGAAGGGCTTTGGTTGAGGTGTTCCTATCAATTTCCCTTGCCGATTACTATTAAGTTAGACAAATTACTGTTGTCATTTCAGTTCATGGTAGGACACATTTGCAGTTTCTAGTACAATCACCTCTTTTGTTGACATGAGTGTGTATTAAGGAGCACCTTTGTAAGGGCCCTCTATGTAATTTCTGCAATCTGGGAAAAAAAATAATAGGTTGAGTTTTTGGCATGTTGTAACAGCACTATCGTGCCATCCATATTCACAATTTCAAACCCTCTGAAGGTTGTCGCTTGACTCCATTTGCCCTAAGTGGATAGGCACTAATCCCCACTAATCCCAGTGGGGATTACAAAAGGCATCACGCAGAAGCTCTCTCCATTGTAAAGGCATGGATGGATTAATGGGAAATTCCTATGAGCCTAGATGAAGATCTACTAGAGAAATAAAGTTCAAGGATTTCTTTTGTAATATCAGGTTCATCATTGCATCCATATTGTTGTTTTTCTATTGCTGGAAATTCATTAAAAATTTTCCACAAAATTAGGCTTCATATTAGGAAAAATTTTGTCATTTGAAGAAGGGCTTTGGTTGAGGTGTTCCTATCAATTTCCCTTGCTGATTACTATTAAGTTAGACAAATTACTACTGTCATTTCAGTTCATGGTAGGACACATTTGCAGTTTCTAGTACAATCACCCCTTTTGTTGCCATGAGTGTGTATTAAGGAGCACCTTTGTAAGGGATCGCTATGTAATTTCTGAAATCTGGAAAAAAAATTCATAGGTTGAGTTTTTGGCATGTTGTAACAGCACTATCGTGCCATCCACATTCACAATTTCAAACCCTCTGAAGGTTTCCGCTTGACTCCATTTGCCCTAAATGGATAGACACTAATCCCCACTAATCCCAGTCTTACATCACAATCTATGTCTAAATCTATCTCATATTTTAATTAAGGAAACCCCCCTTGTTCCAGGCGATAGATAGCCGAACGCAAGAGAGTACAATATTGTGGTGGCAACAAAAAAACCCTCTTAGTTCCCCTAAAGGTTGTGCATGTGTTTTAAGGCTTTACTACTTAAAGTGCAGGTTTGTGAGGTAACAAGAATCATCAATGTATCTTAGCATTTTTATAAATGTCAATGCTGGGCATTGACTTACTTAGAAACATGAAACAAGCAATCTTTATGTTAGATAGAAAAACAGCTCAGGATAGTAGCTGTGGATTCACCCCTTCAATCTTTTAAAACATTAGAGTCTGTGCTTTGTTTTTGGTTTACAGTTTCATCATTACCCTAGATCCATTTTAACAATCTGTGATACCAGTGCTTTAATGGGGTAAATTCAAAGAAAATAGATGACCACACTGCATGGATGTGATCTTTCAAATCATATGACATCATCTTGAAAAGCAGAGGCAAAATAAGGATGGGTATGAGAAATTTCTTCTTTGTAATAGAATGGGTGAGACAGAATGATGGCCCGCAAAAGTAAAGAACTTAAAAGAGTTGCAGGATGCTCTGCTTACACTCAAGGAGATACACATTTTCCTTGAGAGGGATCACTACAATGTGGTCCTTCAAGGGGAAATGACAGTTTGTAAGGAAAGGGACTGCATTACAAGGGGTGCCAGGGTGCATTCTCAACTATAGTGGATTTTTTAAGGGGATGAAGGATCCAAATTCCAAAGTCTACTTTGACTACTTGAAAAGAAAAGTGATAGTTACAAGATTCTTCATTTGCATCAGCGGGATGGATCTCTTGCAGAGGATCAAACAAAGGTCAAAGGCATGTTCTGATTGCATTTTCAAAATATTTTCTCTTAATGCTTTTATGGATCATGTGGTGGATGTCAGGAATGGTCATTGTAGAGTCATTCCATGCAAGATTTCCATCTATTGGTGTAGTGATTGAGTCAAATTGGATAGTGACTTCTCGAAAGAGAGGGGTTTTTTTAGCTCTTATTTCTATGAAGAATATCAAGTCATCGGAAATGGATGGCTTTTGTTGTGATTTTTTCATCAGGAATGGATGGCCTTCATTCTGATTTCTACAAGGTCATGTTGAACACAATACAAGATTATTTCTATTGTTTGAAAACTGAAAATTTCTCTTCTAAAAGGCTATCTAAATCTCTCAATCAAGGCCTTATTAAATGCATTACCAAGAATGTAGCTAGGGGCACTATTGGAGGTTAGAGCCTCATTACTTTCCTTGGTGTCTCATACAAGATCATGGCTAGCTAAAGCAATGGCTCTCAATTGCATGGAAGGTAGTTCAACAAGAGTAGACAGGTTTTGTACAGGGTCCAATTATTCTAGACACGTAATCTAGACTCGAGAGGCCTTGGAATGGGCTTGAGACAGTGGCTACCAGCCTTGTTTTCTGCAGATTGGAGCTTCATCACAGACATGTTAGTTTTGCTTGTACTACCATCTGACCCCGCACTATTCGTTCCAAATTGTATTTCCCTTTGGCCTTGATTTTACTTGCTTTATCTACAATGCCCGTTCCTTTAGACCTTACATGAATGACATTAATTCCACCAAATAGGTTGTGAGCACTTCCCAATATTTCCTACACAAATTTTAGACTATGTCATTTAAACATTAAACCTGACATACTATTCGTTGCGGAGAAGATGATTAAAGGTTTGGAGGATACCTAATAAACACCTGCAAAGAACAATCCCATGTAGTACGGTTCTCCTTCACACAAATGGTGCACAGAGAGCACACTTTCAACCTTCCCACTAGGTCCAATAAAGTGTTCTATTTTTCCATCTCTGTCACATGTCAAATCGGCCAAGGTTGCCTGTGTGTTTGGCTTCTCATGCAACTGATGTAAAGGCATTATAGGGAAAACTTGATTTATGGCCCATGAATCAGGTATGGAACAGAAAATAGATAAGTTGATATGACATGTCGCTGCTAAGTATTTCTTAAGCTTATCTACTTCATCTGGTAACTCAGAGTCTCTACAAAATTTTAAGACACTAAATGAAATAGAATCATAGACATCTTCAACTTGTTCCCTATGCTCAAGGCTTAGGAAACCAAGCTTAAATAAGCTATGGGTTTCTTTTTTTAACCAATTTGCATCATTGTAAGCTTCCTGTACATTTTGTTGGCAGATAGTTTTTTTGATATCATATAAAGTTGATAGTAGATATTCACCAGGATTGCAATCTTTCCGAAGATTTATGTTTGTATGATATGGAACAACTGAACCTGCATGCAATTCACTTGAATGCAGATCCTCTTGAATAGTTGTACCTGAAGTTTGGACCACGATGTGTGACCATGGTGAACACACTACTCTCTAATGCATCAACATTTCTCCTTGTTAGTAACTCATTATCCCCTGAAATTTTGCTAAATCAATCTATTTGTCAAGGTGCCCCTTTGCCCCAGATTTGTATATTTGACAATGGATGCCTTGGCTCACCTATTTGAAGTTGCTGGCATTCAGGGGCAAGTGAAGGAAATCTTACATCCTGATGGGTCAAACATGGTAAACAATCATTTTTCTAATGGATCCTTTATTTCTATGAGTGTTAAGCAGAGCTTGGTTGATGGTGCTCATACTTGTTTGCACATATTTGGATCTACATTAGATGTTGTAGTTAGTGACCACGAGACAATTTTTTAGTTGTTAGATTTAGACTCTCAGCCTACTAGATTCCCATAGCTCGGACTTATGTTCGACCGAGGGTAATTGTGAGGTAATTGTGAGGTATCTAGGCATTGCATTTGAAATTTTGAAGTGGGGCTTTCACCAGTGGCTATCCAAGATTGGTGTACCGTGTCTTCAACACTTTTAGAGAAAGCATTGATTTTGGAATCATAAGGACCTCTCATTAGATGGGAAGTTGACAACGGGGGTGGACAAATCCTCTATGCCTCACACGTTTATTATGTATCTTGTTGGTTGCCTAGTAAGACTCAATTTCAGCATCTAGAGCAGATCATGCAATCATACCTGTGGTCAAAGTATGGTGGGAAGGACAATATTCCATGAGTATGGGGGGGCTCATCCCTCGCCCAATGTGTTGAAAAATAACATTGCGACATCGAGTTCATTTTGCAGGGATGCGGGGTGGATCCATAGTATTAAAAACTGGCCGGTTTGAACCGGTAACCGGTCAAACCGGCCGGTCAGCATGCCCACCGGTTCAAACTGCCCATGCAACCCAGTTTAACCCTGCCCTTGACCAAGATTTTCTGGTTAACCAGTGCTAACCGTCTGGTTTATGGCCGGTTCTGTCCTTAACCGGCCGGTTAGCACCTTGGTTATTGTAGGTTCCTGTAGCTGTTCTGAAGTAATCAAAAGCAGTCAAACATATATTTGAAGGGTATTTTTTGGCCAGTTAGGTTCACTGTATTAGGGCAAGATTTAAGCCCATCCAGAGGGCGGACCTACAATTCACATGAATCCTTAAAGTATTAATGCACCTCTGAATTTTTTGAGCATTCCAGGATTTTCTCTAAAGTTAACTCTGCATCATCTCTGCCTTCATGGACTAATCAACAACATGATAGAATCTAATTCAATGTTTGGATTATCATTGTATTTGTTTGTAGCAAGGAAGTCAAACAAGGCTTTGACAGACTTGCTTGATCTTGTTCAGTATGTTTTTGATCTTCCTAATTGAAGCAACAAGCATTGGAAGATATAGTTTGGTAGCATCACTAGAAAACTTATGCACTAGTTCAGTTACATATGTGCTAGGGCATGACTTATCCGGCCTGTGCTTGGAGAAGGATTTGATGAATATATCGTTGCTAATAAGCAGTGATACTTTAATGTTGGCTTATCTGAATAATGCTAGGGTTGACAGTAACATTTATCGAAAGGTTGCAGGATAGTTGTGTCATACAAAGGAATAGATTTATGACTAAGTTGAAATTGAATGTACGCATGTATATTTTGTGTATTGTTGATGAGCTAGGCCCTTCTCGCTCGTGATGTTTTGAATACTATATGATGTGATGATGAATTGTGCAGTTGTTGATAAACTGTACTTCAATGGAAGTATTATGACATTAAACAAAAGTGAAAACAGTACATCAACAAGTAGTAATTGTTCAGAAGCAGTAGAGCAGAGTCACTGACAACATGATATTGATGTTCATGATATATTGAGCAGTGTTATTGGCATAACTACTACTAATGTTTACAACTTTCCATTGTCAGAACCTTTCGTAACATCACTGAATCTTTTGCAGTATTTGATCCATAGTATGTATTGGGTCTCTCTGAACTATCTAAATTCTAGAATATGGAAGAAGGTGTTAGTATCAGTGCTAGTAAGGGCCAAGACTCTAAATTATGGTTACTTAATTTGAAGCAAGCTACTCAACTTGTTATATCTATTAGAAGAAAGTAATAAAGGTTACAATATGAGCAACCTTAGAAGCCTACACAAATCCAAAATTTTTGCTAGCTTGGAAGCACTCATTACAGCAGGGGCAATACTACATCTCTCTAGGCACTAATGACTTTTCCCGTAAGAAGGCCTCTAAACATATATATAATGAGAAAGAATCATGTCTTTCTTTTTCGATGGAAACCTAGATTTGAAGACTTCAAGTAGAATTTCAAGATAATGTGTCTCATACTTTTCTAATTCCTTCTCTGACCAGTCTATAAAGACTTGAACCATTGTACATGTATTTGATATAAAAATTGATTTATCTTGTATGATAGAAACCTCTTTACTCACACTCTTTTCATCTACTAATCATAGGTGAAAAGCCAAATTGATATATTCACCTTTGCATGGTATATAAATGAGCAAAATTTGCATATTTCGTCTCTGTTGGCTTGGAATCATGGTTGAAAATCTTAAAAATAGTTTCTTTTATTAAAAAATAATTATTTAATGTATTTTTTTTAAAACTAGTTCATTAAGATCTGGCCGCTACTGGTTAGACCGGTTCCGGTTCGAAACCCGGTTCATTAGGTCTGCTGGTCCAGTCACCAGTTCCGGTTTTAATAACTATGGGTGGATCTTTGGTCAGTCCTTGCAGTAGTATCAACAACAAAGGCTTTAACTTCTGTTGCTTTAGCAGAATCTATTAACTCCAACTCTCAATGAAAGATGGGGGGTCGGTTGATCTAGAAGACAGGTGAGCGCACAAATTACACCGTTTCTAATCTGTTTGGAAAGATAATCAGGACTAGTATTTAGTTCTCCTTAATGCCGCACTCACTAGTGTGCTACCTTGTTTGGAAATTGTAGCTATCTATTCCACTCTTCCTTCATTGGGATTTGGCAGTGATTGAGAGTCTCTGCTCTATTTTCCCTAGGAAGATTAAGTATAAGTTAGCAAAAATTTAGTTATCTGTCTACTTTTTGTTCCATTTATCTGTTTACTTTTTGTTCCATGTGGTGCAATGAGGTACATGACTAGCTATTAACTGTGGGTGAATTATTGATAAGAGATGCTCAATATTTATATTCAGTAACATATACAGACTTCATTTCTGCTTTGCTAGTCATCATCATAATGGAACCCCCAAAGGGAGGACAACTTAAGTCAAATTTTGATAGGGCTGCAAAAAGAGATCCCAGAAGAGCAGTTAGTGGAAGGGTAATAACGAGCAGGAATGGGGAGATGATTGCAGTCTAAATGGAAAAAATAGGAATCAACATCAACAATCAAGCAGGAATGAGGGATCTTATAGCGGAGTTAAATTTTTCCTAGGCCTAGCCTAGAAAGAGTGGCAATGGAATGGAGTGGAATTCTCAGATTATAATCAATGTTGTGATGACAGAGTGCATTTCTTCTCGAATTTGGAAGTTTGAACCCCCAATGTCAATGGATTAAAAGGAGGTTTCAGCAGAAAGGTTAGAAATAGAATTCATTATTCTACAAGAGCAGCCAACAAGGTTGTTGATTGGCTTTCTAACATGCCATTGAGTGGCAAGTATATGACATCAAGATTTTCAAAACCTGAGGTTCAAAGGAAGAATAATGAATTTTTGAAATTAATAGTAATTCAAAATGTTGAGACTTAGAAAAAACACTAGGCCTTGGGGAGCTGGCATAGATGTCCCTTTTTTTTCAATTAGAAAGATTAAGGCAGGATACCTTAAGTTGCAGGACATCAAATTTATGGACTGATTTGCAAATCCCTCCATAATTTGCGACAATCATGGCAGCCATTAGTGAGTAGTATAAATCATAGTTTAATTCTTATGAAGTTTCTGTTTGTTTTCACACCTGGAGAAGAACTGGGCTTGTTAATTCACTTTCTCTCTGCATTATCTCAGTCTCTATTATCCATTAGCAATTAGAAGAAGGCTAGAAAGGAGAGGAGCAAAGCCCAAACGCTCCCTCAAGGAACAGTGAGGGAAGAGGATCCTGCGTGTCAATTGCATAATTAAAAACGATGAGAATCCTCTAAGGAAACAGTCCAGATTGACAAGCAATATGTTCATAGGCAGGAAGATTCCTCCACATGGAATGATACTAAGCAACCCTTTGGGAAGTGAAAATTTTCCTTGAACATGTGCTCCTCAAACAATAAATTCATGAGTCACTTGTCAGTGTGGGTGAGAGATTTGAATGACTGGAGGATAATACTCTGTTTTTTAAGTTGGAGGTGAGAGAAATCATCAGGGAGGCAATGGAAAAAGCTACAGCATAGTTTGCTAAGTGAGTGTGGAAGCATGAGGAAGACAAGAGGGCTGCTGATATTGAGTTAAGGATAGAACATTGCTACAAGCTTGATCTCATTTTCCAGCTTTCCCAGTTCAATACAAAAATAAGTTCAAAGTCAAGGAGATTATATTGTACACTGATGGTTCAAAGAGAACAAGTGACTAAGTGGATTCCAACAAGGTGCTACTTAGCCACTGGGAGAGGTGCTTGGAGCAACTACCTCACTTAATCATTCTGCCAGTGATAAGCTCAAACAACAATGATGACAACCCAAGCCAAAAAACAAGGCAATCCATAAAATGTACAATAAATCCCCATTATGCTTATTAGTTGTTAAAGGAGGGACAAACAGTCTTTGTATTGTTACTGCTCTTAATAATGCTAAAAACAAATTGATGCAAACATCATAAATACTCTGAAATCCTCTTGTACATGTAGATGATAACAATGTTGCCAGAAGCAAGAATGCAAATGGAAAAAAAAATTAGGAACTGGGAAGAGAGAATCCCAAAAAATAGAAATTTAAAAAAAAAATGAAAACATGAAAGATAAAGAAGATATAAAACAGTATAAATGCAAATATATTTCAATATTTTACTTCTTAAACGATAAAGCATGAGAAATTACATCATGGTTCATGGTTCATATGAAAAGGATGAATAACTTTTTTTTCAAAGAAAACCTCCCAAGAGCCCCCCACCCCCCCTTCCCCCAAATATCCAGATGGAGAGCAGGAAAATCACCAACCACAACAGCAACTGGAAACCCTGATAGACTCGACTGGCTTTGAACTTGTGACCTATTCCATCCCCATCAACAACATGCCTTTGGCAGACGGTTCAACTAATTGAGCCAACCCTTGGGCCTACATAACTATTATTTATTAGCCAAATTTTGGAATTTAAAATATGACTACACCAAATTGTGCAAGCTGCAAAAATTGAGTTATGAAGATCAACTCAAAGCATTAGTGCAACTGCTCCACAATCTCATCATCCTTGTAAACAACCAAAGACCACCATGGAGAGCAGGACAACCACCAGCCACAATAGCAGCTAGAAACCCTGACAGACTCGACTGGATTTGAACTTGTGACCTATTCCATCCCCATCAACAACATGCTTTTGGCATATGCTTCAACTAATTGAGCCAACCCTCTACATAACTATTATTTATTAGCCAAATTTTTGAATTTACAATATGACTACACACCAAATTGTGGAAGCTACAAAAATTGAGTTATGAAGATTAGCTCAAAGCATTAGTGCAACTGCTCCACAATCTCATCACCCTTGTAAACAGCCAAAGACCACCCTGTATTCATCATCCAACTTCTTGTTTACTCTGCAGGCCAGAGCCTACATCATAGTGGACAGCAGAGTGCCTGAAGAATGGATAGATGAATTAGCTAAAAGGGTTTTTATTGCATTATTTTTCATTCATATGCACATCCTAATTTATACATTTGTTCAATGAAATTTCAACTTATGTACTCTTTTATTTATTACCTCATTTTACTCTGACATAGGGAAATGCATTTTTAACTTCGATATGTTCACTACAATAATTCTTGGTAGGGTCCATTATTTGCTGATATAAAAAAAAAACTGTAAACAATTCTCGGATGATGTTTTTAAAATATATGCAAGACAAATTCTGCTAGGCCAAGGAAATGCTACTTCTTTTATCTTTTTTGCCATCCCTGATACCCTCCCTTCATACCTGACTCTCGACATCTTCAACTTTATCTCAGTTACCAAGATAACAGACATTACTTTGACAATTCAATTGGTTATATTTCCTTCTCCATAGAAAGCTCTACTAGTGATGTTCCCAATACATCATTCTGAGTGAGACAGAAATGGAGATGGATAGATTAAAGAAAAATGAACCTCGATCCTTGAAATAAAAATTATGGTCATTAAACAATATATACTTAACAGGGAAGACAAAGTAAAAGATAAAGATAAGATAATTTTATTAATTTCCAACGAATGACCACAAAAAGGTCAATGGGACTGATGGTTACAATGATTACATCATACTAGCTGGTGGACCAAATGGTCCCCTTTCTTTATAAGAGCAAGAAAAGAAAAACTACAAAGAATACGAAAGTAAAAGTCTGGATGACTGAAACATCTTGACAATGAGTTGTGGTGAAGAAGTCCTGGAGTAGAAGGATGAGCCTCCTGACTGGGGGGAGACTCCTTCTCCTAGCATCCGAGGCCGTTAGAAGACTGAAGGAAACTTGTCAATATATGTTGCCCTGAAGCGGAGTTGGACTGATGTCGCTGCCGTCGGGAGGATTTGGGGCGCCCCCTGGAGGTGGGGCGTTGCTTAGTTCTGGATCCCTGATGGGGTCTAGTGGGATGAGATTCTCAGATCCGCACTGACCTAGAGTCATGGTCTAAGGATCGATCAGTGGTTCTCTTGGTCCCCTGCGATGTTGGGAGTGCTCTGAAGAAGTCAGTGATCCTCTGTGTGGTGGCCGAGGCAGACAGAGGCTGGAGTAGATTCAAACGGTGTCTGAAGGTCTCCTGGAGGTAAAGTGCCAAGCATCTCTGGTCGATGTATCTAGATTCTAAGGAAGCTGGCTGATAAGCAATAAAAGCGCCCGCGAATCCCATAGTAGACGGGGCATCTGAAGATGAAGTGTGCTTCAGTTTCCACCTCCTGTAAGTGACAAAGTTGACAGATCCTCTCCGTCCAGTCAGTATGGTGGTTTGTTTCCACTTGAAGCTTGTGCGATCCAACTCTGAGCTACACAAGAGGGATCCTGATGGCATGCATCCAATCCTGCAGGGTATAAAGGGGTCGAGTGATGATTCCATCTCTGATCTCCAGGAAGTGCTCAGCGTAGAAGGCCATCTTTGGGCACAGACCGCCCGAAGGATCGACCCATTTAGTCCCTTAGTTAAATAAGGTTCTAAGCCAGGAAGAATGAAAACCTATATAAGACCAAGAGTGAAGGATAGTAGATATGAAAAAGAGACCCCTACCTATGAAGTACACAGTTCACCAAAGAGATAAGGTTGATAAGGAAGCCTAGAAAACTGGAAAAAACCGAAATCTAGATAATTAATAATTTACAAACACAATAATTGACCAAACAACATAGAATTCCACTTGAAATCCAAAAAATGGGCACTCCACGTAACATGCTTCTATATGTCACATAATAATATCTACTTTGAGATTTGATAATAAAAACCACATCATAATATCTTTCAAGATTCGTTAGTAGATGTTGTATAACAATATCCTTCTAGATGTGTTATTCATTCAAGTCTCCATTAAGAAAAACCTAGGAAAAGGAAATATTGTAGGGAAGCACTCCCCTTGCTCAACTTTCAAGCAAGTATCTAAAATAGTGCACTCCCAAAATACTCTTGATCGAGTGTTTTTAAGAAATGTTTCTTGGGAGTGGGAGCAAAAACGGGGAGCGAGAGCGAGAGCAGGAGCGCCATTTTCAAAAGCTGTCGCTTTCGGAGCGTTTTTTTAATATATATATATATATATATATATATATATATATATTATATTTTTTATATTTTGATGCATATATGTCAACAAAAGCATGTAGAATGATGAATTAGACATAAAAAAACATAGATTGAACCAAAGGTATCTTTATCATTACCTCTAGATTCGTATAGAGATCTTTGTCATTAATATCACCCTCTAAGCATTGGCTCTGGGAGTGCGCTCCGGGAACGGGTTCAAGGGAGCGCGCTCAAGGAGCGGGTTCAATAGGGGGGAGGCACTCCCCTGCAACCTTGTTTTCAAGAGCACTCTCACAATCTGCATATTCATGTTGTCTAGAGAATGTTGAACACTCCCCAAAGAGTAGGGCTAGTCCCAAGACAATTGGAAAAGCTATTTTTACTTTTTTTAAAACAAGTTGGGCTCTACGAGAAGGCCCCAATAGGCCTCATGCCCTCAATGAAGGGGGTTTAGAGCTTTATAAATGCCTAATTCCTCTTCATTTCTCCTTGCATTTTTATTTCCAAAAAATAAAGGTTTTGATTGTTAAAGATCAACAATTTTGGTAGAATATCTACCATTCAAACCCAAGAACTAAGCCAACAGAAGTCCCTCATGGGAAAATTTCTTGCTGCAATTCCTATAATTAAACAATTAAAAAAATGCAGTTAGCTACCTCTTGAGTGGGTTTAGTAGCCTCTAGAAGCTTCTCCTTTAGTATAGAGGCTTAATCATGCTTGTCTGAGTCCACGTCATTTCTTCAGGATCCAATTTCTTTGCTTTGGGACCCTTGGGAGCATGGGTCCAAGCAAATCTGAGGCCATTTTTCATTATGATTCAGTATGTGTGGTTTGATGCTACCACAGCAAGAGCTTGCAGTACACCATGGATTCTCATAAATGTTGAAAATGGCAACAAGAAACAGTGAAGGAGGCCTCCTAAAACATCTTTCCTGATCCTAGTTGGAAAGTGATCACCTAAACTAGGTGGTGGACCACACAAGTGATTTTTTATCGAAAAGTCTATTTTTAGACTATGTCTATTTTTAGACATATGGAGCATTGTCTAGGAGTTGCGAGATGATATTCTTGGATGATTGGTCAAGTTGGTAAAAATAGATGCACAACTATTTTTAGACATAGAGGTCGAAGTCTATTTTTAGACTTCCTGTCTAAAAATAGGTCAGTCAAATATTATTAGCTCTTAATAATATTTGGACTATAAACATTATCTTATTCTCTTGGCGCACTTCAGTTTGAGCTACGGATGTGGCCCATGCAGCTGACAAAGGAATTACGCTATTCCTAGGGGTTTGGTTGACCTATTGCATGGTTGACTTCAGTTAGACTCATGTGGCAGAGTTTTGGTGGAGTTGATTGAGGAGTTGATGGAGTTGTGTTCGGTTTAACTTAGTTGAACTAGTTGTATTTAGTTTAACTGGCTAATACACTAGAGATGAGTGGTGTGAATTAATTATTAATTAATTCACTAATTATTAACTCATTATTCAACTAAAGAACACATCAGTTAACAGAAGTTCATGGATAGTTCAGTGAAGACCAGTGGAAGAGATAGGTGAAAGAGCCGGTTTGCTATCAGTTGTGACTATAGTTGTGCATGAGATTTGCACACACATTGATTGAGATTGCCAATGAGGATTGCGCAGTTAAAGAGGGTGGGATTCGAACTTAGATCTCAAGGATTCTCATCTTGGATTGCGCAGTAGAGGCAGGCAAACAGTGGAGGAGTTTTGAACCCGTGACTTGTTCAAAACTGAGCTAGTTTGTGTGTAACTTTTGGAGATAGTACTGAGTACTTGTGAGGAGTATTGTACTATGATTGTTACATGATTCTCTATCATTATAATATACAGATAGTTGGGGGTTTTCAACTGTAAGATTTCCCCATTACATAATGTGTTCATGTGTGTTTGACTATTGTGTTTATGTGCGCATGCGACTGTTTCTATTTCCGCATATTGATGATCAATTGTAGAAGAGGTTATGTGTTATGCATGAATTCGAATTAGTGTGTAATCAGGATAATATCGGTGAATAATTCAACAAATTATTCAAATTTCTACATGGTATCGGAGCGAGAGAATTGATCATCGGATCTATTACAATGATTACAATTATTTCGGTAGACAGAGTCTGCAACGGGCTAGGTAGCCTCTAGATCCATCCTTTCTCTGAAAGGTGATATATCCAGTAAACGCCCCTACAGTCAATCTCTGTGCTAGAAATAGTTTTTTCTCACAGATCCAAAAGCAGTTGAGTTTTGAGCTTGGAATTCGAATTTGCAGCAATGTTTTCTTGGTGTCGAAGTCAAAATGTCTTATCAAGGATTGCGATTGGAGTATGTTCTTGAAGACAGCTCAAATTATATTGCATGGAGATATAGGATGGCGGCAGTGTTAGATGATAACAGGCTGAAGGATTTCATATATGCTGAAGTCCCAAAGCCTACTGATGCTGCTCAAGTTGAGGCTTGTCAAAAGAAGATGGCAAGGTGTCGAAGGATTCTGTTGGAGGGCGTGAAGGATCACATAGTATCCAGCCTGCATGGAAAAGCTTCTCCATACTTGATGTGGAAATATTTGACAGAATTTTTCCAGAGCAAGAGCGACCAGAGGAAGTTGGCGCTCAAGGATAAAATCAGGAAAATCAAGATGGAGAAGAATGACATTATTCCGGTATACTTGACCAAGTTTGTCCACTGCAGGGATGAGCTTGGGAGTGTAGGAGTTAGTGTGGATGATGAGGACTTGGTGAGCTTGGCTATCCTTGGTCTTCCGAAGAGTTGGCATTCCTATGAGGATTCTGTCAATGGTCAGGAGAAATTGCCAGGATGGGAGCTACTTTGGTCGGATCTTGTGCAAGAGGAGATAAGGCGGAGTACCAGGGATGGATCTTCATCAAAGGCATCTGATGAAGAATATTGTGCTTTGGCTTCCAAAGCAAGGAAGGGGAAGGGCAAGGAGAAGGATTCTCAATCCGGTGCAGATGGTAAAAAGTGTGACCTGTCCAAAGTGACGTTTTTTCACTGTCACGATCATGGACATTACGCCACGAATTGTCCACAAAAGAAGAAGAACAAGCAGGCTACTGGAGCTGCAGCTGGTGAGGCTCTTGCCTTGCAATTTGAGCTAGACTTCTCATTAATCGTATGCATGGTGTCTAGTGCATTGGGATCGGGGTGGTATTTTGATAGTGGCGCTTCCTTTCACATGACGAGAGATGTGAATCTTTTCAGTGACTTGGTGGAGAAAAATCTCCAGATGCATGTTGAGTTGGGCGACAATGGACGATACAATGCGACCGGCATTGGTACCATAACCTTTCAAAGGGATTCAGTTAAACTCATTCTTTTACAAGATGTATTGCATGTACCAGGTTTAACAAAGAATTTGATCTCAGTCGCAATGTTAGAGGATAAAGGGTATGAAGTTGTCTTTAGAGAAGGGAAATTTTTCCTTCGGCACAAGGCAACGGGACAAGTCAAGAAGGTTGGGATTCGGGCAAAGAATCTCTATAGACTTGAAGTAGATGGGATGTCTACTGAGCTTCCTATTGTTGGGAAGCGGGAGAAAGACATGCAATTGATGCTTGAGAGGGAGAAAGTTTTGCATGTAGATGAAAGTGAACCTCGGGGTGTGGAGCAGCCACAAGAGGATCATGGAGTGGGAGAGACCACTCATGCAGAGAAACTTCATGCCAGATGGGCAGAGGGAGTGCATGCAGCCATACCACCAGGTGAGAGGTGGGGCGACATGCATGATTAATCCCAAGAGGAGATTTCTGGGTAGGATTCATGAGATGGTGTGGATCTCATGAGTTGAACCTTGCTACGAGGTGCCCACAGGACATCAGTAGCATGATCAATTGGATTGATGCAGGCAGATCAAAGTGACAGTGTCGGATACTGGAGCGCGAATCAGAGTTGACAGCAAGTGCAAGAGTGCATGGGTGCAAGAGTTCAACAACGCAGTGGTTCCTAATGACATGTGTAGTAGCTAAGCATAATTCGAAGACTTTGATGATAGATGCATCAAATTGATTGAGTTTTTTTGAGCCTATTCAGTTTCAGAGGAGTTGCAGAGCATATGCATGGAGTTGCATGGCGCTTGCAAAGGTTGCAGGTCAAATGCATGGAGTTGCATGTCTCATGCAAAGACAGTCCTTTCTTGTTGAGAGGGAGTGTTGAAAATGGCAACAAGAAAGAGTGAAGGAGGCCTCCTGAAACATATTTCCTGATCCTAGTTGGAAAGTGATCACCTAAACTAGGTGGTGGACCACACAGGTGATTTTTGTCGAAAAGTCTATTTTTAGACTATGTCTATTTTTAGACATATGGAGCATGGTCTAGGAGTTGTGAGATGATATTCTTGGATGATTGGTAAAGTTGGTAAAAACATATGGACAGATATTTTTAGACATAGAGGTCGAAGTCTATTTTTAGACTTCCTGTCTAAAAATAGGTCAGTCAAATATTATTAGCTCTTAATAATATTTGGACTATAAACATTATCTTATTCTCTTGGCGCACTTCAATTTGAGCTACGGATGTGGCCCATGCAGCTGAAAAATGAATTACACTATTCCTAGGGGTTTAGTTGAGCTATTGCATGGTCGACTTCAGTTAGACTCATGTGGCAGAGTTTTGGCAGAGTTGATTGAGGAGTTGATGGAGTTGTGTTCGGTTTAACTTAGTTGAACTAGTTGTATTTAGTTTAACTGGCTAATACACTAGAGATGAGTGGTGTGAATTAATTATTAATTAATTCACTAATTATTAACTCATTATTCAACTAAAGAACACATCAGTTAACACTAGTGCATGGACAGTTCAGTGGAGACCAGTGGAAGAGATAGGTGAAAGAGCCGGTTTGCTATTAGTTGTGACATTAGTTGTGCATGAGATTGGCACAAGCATTGGAGGAGATTGCCAATGAGAATTGCGCAGTTGGAGCTAGTGGGATTCGAACTTGGATCTCATCCATAATCTTTTTGGATTGCGCAGTAGAGGCAGGCAAACAGTGGAGGAGTTTTGAACCCGTGACTTGTTCAAAACTGAGCTAGTTTGTGTGTAACTTTTGGAGATATTACTGAGTACCTGTGAGGAGTATTGTACTATGATTGTTACATGATTATCTATCATTATAATATACATATAGTTGGGGGTTTTCAGCTGTAAGCTTTCCCCATTACATACTGTGTTCATGTGTGTTTGACTATTGTGTTTATGTGCGCATGCGACTGTTTCTATTTCCGCATATTGATGATCAATTGTAGAAGAGGTTATGTGTTATGCATGAATTCGAATTAGTGTGTAATCAAGATAATCTCGGTGAATAATTCAGAAAATTATTCAAATTTCTACAATAAATCTCAGCAAAGGTCTCAATACTGTGTTAATAAGAATAATACTCTATGCTACGGTGTTGATCAGTGCCAGGTGATATATCATAATGTATAACCTCGGCACTTCTAGGTACTATGCTCACTGATGTTATGATGCTAAGATTCTCGAAGCAACTTGGTGTTGAGAAGTGTAGCTAGGATCGGTCTTCATATTGACTATGAAATTATGTATTTATGTAAAGAAGAAGACAAAGATAGTAAAATGTATTTTTGTTGTACTTGCTTCATGGGTTTCATGAGCAATATTTTATTATAGGTCAATAGACTTCTTCTTGATGTCTATTAGGATTCGTATTCTAGTTATAAATGTAGTTAAGGGTCATAAATATGAAGAGTCTAGTCATCAAAATGCTCCAAGACCTTTTCATGTTCACTCTCATTAAACACTGGAATAATTGCACTATATGTCGGCCTATATACACAATGATCTAGTCGGCCTCCAATCAACTTGAAGGGTCGACCTAAAAATAGTGACATGATGCCTATATATACAATCAACTCAGTGGTCATTTGAACCAAGGAATTGCAAATCTCCGGACAGGAAACAGTGCAGATTTCAGGAAGCATAAAAGTGCAGATTTCAGGAAGGAGAAAAGTGCGGGATAAGGGACAGAATTGCGGACATTCCTGTGATAGTTACCTCATAATAAATTTTGGGTTAAAATACAAATTGAAGCAGTAAGTGCGGATCTGTTCTTTGTAGCATTCTGGAGCAGTGAACGTGGATTAGTACGAAGAAGCTACGGTCAAGTGAACTGTGGTCAAACCTGTAATGAATTCACTAATAGTATAAGTTCAATGTTCTATGTATTGTAATGACTGTAAGCATTCAAATGATACGTTATGTGAAGGGTTAAGCTCAATGATCATGTTGTGATGATAAGTCTAAGGGCTAGTATAAGTATGGGAAAAGGAGGAAGGTTACACATCTCCAAATGCAAGGTTACACATCTCCAAATGCATGACAAGTGAACGATGAGACTTCAAATGATCTGGTCTCCTATATTTGAATAAGCAATAAGAAGTGTCTGAAGACGAACTTAGAAACTGAGTTCTCTAAGGTTGATGCAAATTAGTGCAGGTTGTTGAAGAAAAGAAGGATCAATATTGAAGGAAGACTTAGAAGCAGTTGCAATGTCTTGGAAGCATTAATAGGTCAAGGGTCTGTGTCTTGGTCATGGTACTTGTCATATTGAAAGTATATAAGAAGAATTTCTCATGGGTTTTCCTCTGCAAGAGGGAGAGGTTTTTCCCTGGCTCGAAGAGCCTAACTTTGTGTCTTTTGTATTTTGGTAATTGACTTGATGAAAGACTAAATAAGCTAAATAAGAGAAGACATAAGTAACTCAAATAAGCTCACAAGTAATTATCAAGAAGATAAATTGAATTAATCACCAGCCCCCTAAATTCTCAACACTTGGTGCTACTCGGTGTTGTAGTGATAACATGAAGTTCAGTGATGAATCACTATGTTTGGATGTTGCTATAGGGATTATGATTTGAAGATCAAAGGATCAAGGAAGACGGCTATGTCTTGGTCTTGGAGTGGTGAAATAGGTCAAGGGCCTTGGTCTTGGTATTTTTCAATTGGAATCTCTATAAGAAGAATTTGTGCGGCTTTTCCTCTCAAAGAGTGAGAGGTTTTGGCCCTGACTCATAGCCTACATGTTGTGTCTCTTTTCTATTTATGTTTATGGATTGGTTACCATTTGATGAAGAAAGAACACTAATAATCTAACAAGAAAAAGATCTTAATCTAAAGAAGTTAAAAGGCATTCACAAACAATCACTAATGAAGAGAAGTCTCTTAACACTAAATTCCCTAGATTTCTCAACATTGTAGTGGTCAAGGGCCTTCTTTTAAAAGGCTTGGTGAAAGCCCGCCCTTTCTCTAGTCATAATGAGCAGCAGATAGTTTTGGAGATTTGTATGAAGCTGAATCCACCTTCCCCCCTAGTTGTAATCAGGGATTCATTTATTTTGTTTTTCTGAGTTCTTGTGAGACCCCTCTCAGGGGGATACTATGTTTGCAAGTGCGAGCTACAAATCTGGTCTCCTCCCTTACAACCAAGATTCAAGAACGGACAGGGATCCCCTCTGCCTTATGCATCTCCTTTATGAGGGCTAACAACTTTAGGATACAAATAGACTAAGTGAGCACAACATAGTAAACAACAAGGTAATAAATCTAGTTTCTAGATTGTGAGGCAAAGCTCAAGGAAGGGGTGGCCCTCTTCCTCTCAGCCCAAATCTTTTAAAAGAAGCCTTAAAGATAGGGATTGTGAACCAGCCTCCTAAGGATCTCTTAGTGCCAGCCTTTCTTGTGGATCAAATCGAGAAAATCCCATCCATTGGTGTGCCAAAAAATTAATCCAACTCTCTCAATGTTGACTACATGGAGCATGCTCTAATTTGTCAATTTAATGGATTTTGGCCTTCAGCATATGTACTTCGAGATTGGGTGGCTAAGACCTATTCTAAGAACAGTTATCTATTCTTCTCCTCAGAGGGATACTTTATAGTATATTTCAAGAACCAGAGGGATCGACAAGGGGTCCTTGAGCTTGGAGCATGGTTTTGGGCTTATTAGGGCTCTCCATTCAACCATGGTTTGTAGATTTTATCCCCTAATAATGCCAGATTTGGCCATTCTTATTTGGGTTCAACTCCCTAATTTACCTCTTAACTTAATGCACCCTGATATTTTAGCTGATATTGGTAATGCCCTAGGCCAATTCATTAATATCAACACACACAAGCTAGTGAAGGGTATTGTAACCTTTGCACGAATATGCGTGGAAGTTGATTTCAACAAAGGATTACCTAATAAAATCCTCCTGAATTGGAGGGGAGCTATTTAATCACAAGCACTAGATTATGAGAACACAGCCTTCTGTTACAATTCTACCAATACCCAGGTCACCTCCAAAATGTATGCCCTTCTTCTCAAGGGCCCTCTCCACCTCACCAAGAATTTATTGCTAGTGTTCAGTGAAAAAGAAAAAAATGTAGAACAATAACACTTCACCCTTTCCTTCTTTTGGTTCATATAAATGGTCTATTCAGACACACATTTCTTTGAGAAATCTAAAACCTATACCAACTTCTCTACAGATCCATTGGAACAAACCGTTGTTTCATTCACTCCTTCATATGCCTAAAATGTTGATGTTATCTATTTGACAAAACATCAAGTAGTAGGTCTAACAGGTCTCTGACTTATCCTTCCAATTTAATAAATTTCTTGAATTTCTTTCTTCTTTGACTTTGTGATTGTTAGATTTGAATTTGGGTCAATCTTTCCAAGTTTTACAATCACTAGATTGTTCAATTCGAGTTTTCTATATGACAATTTTCTTGAACTAGATTTGTGATGTTGTTTGTTTCTCGAACATACGCTTTTATTTTGAATTAGACTTTTCTAATACTTTTAGGATAATAGTAACTTTCATAGCTAGGTTAAGTGTTTCCTTGACAAAACGGGCATCTTTGCAGACTAACTTTTCAATGTGGAAGATCTATTTAGGAGGGTGTTTCTCCATCATTGTTTTCTGAAATATTCCTTTACCTAATAACACGGACTTTCTAAAATGGTCTTCAACTTTTCACCATTACACTTATAACAAATTGTATTCTATAAGAGTTGCAGTCTAAACGTGTCTTTGCTTGAAGAGACATTGTAATTGTAGCAAAGCACAAATAAACATGAAACTTTAATGTGTTGGGAAGAAAGTCGGTTCATGCTTCTAAGAAGACTCAGAGAACATTGTGGCAGAGAACTAACTGTTATTCAAGAAGCTCTAGCATTTTCTAGTGAAAAAGATGAGGAAGAGGATATACATTCAGGTTGTGCTCGCCAAAAATCTTCAACCAGAGAAGCAAATAAAACAGTCCACTATAATTAAAATGACAAAACCGATGAAAATAGTAAAAATTAAAAAACAAATGCTAGAATGGCCTTAATTATTTTCTTAATTGCGGTATCCAATTCTTGAAGAATTCAAAGCCGAAGCATAAAATGGCCGGTGTAGTAGTATCAAAGGTTGCACTAATAGCTGTGAGCATGCTCATAGTGCTTCAATTACAGCATACAACACTGTGATCCCTAAAAGCCTAAAGGAAGTGGTAGCAACAAAAGTTTAAGGGTTGGAAAGAACACTAGACATTTAAAAAGGCAAGAAGGGCATACCAACATTGAAGATAATTTTCCAAAACATTCAATAGGTGAAATGAAAAAGCTTCTTGGACAATACAATTTCAAAAATTTAAATGTGTTAATTGGTAGGAGCTGGCATGCATTACAGGTCCCCTTATTTGTTGTGTCTAATCAATCAATAACTGCAATCACGGCCTTAGTACATGTCAAGGGGTTATATATTCTAAATTTGTTATCCTTGTTACTTGGTAGAATGGCTTTCATTCACATTGTAGGTGGGAGCCTTTTGAAGGAAAGAGAGATTCATATTTAGTGTGGTTTCTATTTTTTCAAACACAAAAGTTTTGCAGAATTCCAGCATATATTGTGAAATGTGTGGTATATGAATTAAGTATATAGTGCTTCTTAATAGGGAAAATTTCTAAGATAGTGTAGTGTGGTATTTGAAGATGCCTCATACAGTTTGTCGAAGGAGGTTGTCAACGACTATGGTCTTTTACTGGCTGATTGACTACTCTTGTACATCCAAAAGTTTTGTAGAATCACTCTAGGTTTGATTTTCTCTTTTACTCACTGAGTGATTACCCCTTTACATCCCAAAGGCTTGTGAAATTGCTTCAGGTTTGTGGAATTGGGCCTCGCAGTTTGTGAGAAAGAGTAAAATGAATGCAGAGTATTGGCTTATTTCACTCTTTGCAGAATATTTTTAAAAAAAAATTAAGTAATTTATACTTATGAATCATACTTTTTAAAAAGAAATTCTACTTATTTTCATAATTTAAGAGGTTTCACCGATCTAGAAATAGAGAATAAATAAATGAAACAGAAGCTTACTGATGGTGACATTGTCGTCGGGGTCTCTGAAGCGTCTTTTCTATTCCCTTGAGGCTGAGTTAGGTGCAGAGGATTCTCATAGCAACTCTGTTGGCCGCAATGCTGGGCTTCATCTAAACCTCTCATTTAAGTCTTATATTCTTGCTCCTTTATTATGAAAAATGGCCTCCCCAACTCATCATAAGCCAACGTCATCCTGCAAATAGTAACAAAATGCAGCACAGAGATTAAGCCGAAACATACAAGCATGGATGCGAAAAAAATAGTAGAACCAGATACCTGAGGTGTGTGTACTCCTCTCTGTGGAACACTAAAAATTGTGGAAAAGCAGTGAAGTTAAAAATAGAACAAATGTAGAGCCGTCAACCGTCAATGGACTGAAGATTCGATGGTGGGGTTCGAGATCAGATATCTGGTCTGCCACTGGTAAAACCCCAAGTCTCAACTATCTTCAATCTGGCTTTCGCTCCTGCTCCCGCCCTGTGCAAAGGGAAAAAATTCTAATTAAGAGTAAACGTTTTCGTTCCCGCCCCAGTAAAAACCGAAAAAAAATACTACTTCGGAACATTTGGGTTCCCACGGGTTTTCTAAATCATCCCAAAAAACAAAAACAAAAATCCTATAACTTTATTTCTAAAGTCAAAAATCCTATAAGTTTATTTCGAAAGTTTTTTTTAATAGTAGTTGAAAAACTAACACTTTATTGTATATATTTGGTTGTAATGGAAAGCATTTTTTTATTATATTTTGGCATATTTACTATTATAATAATAATAATATATTTTTAACATTATTTATTTTATGTAATGATTTTATTATTAAAATTTGTTAGGATCGAAATGTTGTATTTTTGGAATTTTAATGTGAAAGTACTTTTAACGTAGTTGTTTGTTGTTGTTGTTGTTGTTTTTTTTTTTTTTTGGTGGGTGTTAACAAAAGAGAGTTTATGGTAAGTGGGTTTAATAGTTAAAAAGTGTTCGTCTCTTACATATCATATGATAAATTTGGAAGGAGTAGGTTGTATATTCTTCTTTAGGTTAAATATATTCAAATGATTGCGTGAATGGGGTTGTAAGAGACTATGTTTTCATCTTGAGAAAATAGAGTCATCTCGAAGTCACTCTCATAGTTTAGGTTGTCATAAGTAAAATATGTGTTTTGTCTTAAGATGTGAACATTTCATTTTAGAGAGTGTGATAATGTGGTTTTAGCGAGACATTAAAAGATGGAACGAGCATGCACATTTGGTATGCTAGTGTTTTGTTCTTCTTGAGGCATGAGTGCACGTCTAAGAAGACTCTAACAAGGGTCGAAGAGGTGGAATACTTAAAGAAGTTTTGGGGGTTGTAGTCTCACTTAGAATTGTAGAAAAGCAAGTTAAGCACCATGAGATGTTTTGAGGCAAACTTAAGATATTTGACAAGTTGCACAAAGGCAACTTAGCAGTGGTATTAATTGAACATTCTTTGATCGAAGTTGATACCCTCTCCTTGGCACTACCACTTTGCAAGACAAAGAAGAAATGTGAAATATATGTGGAACCCACTAAAGAAGTTGGCAAGGTTGTTGCAACATATATAGGTGGTTTTGTCGTGTTTCAAAAGGAGTTATTGGAACTTAGAAGGTGACCATTGGAGTAGATTTTTCATGGAGTGTCAGGGAGGTGCAAGGGTGTAGGCCACATCTTACAGGTATCTTGTACTTTTGGTGTGCATTAGCAATGTTAGTGCATTGTGTTTGATGAACACTAGCTATATTATGTTTCATTAAGGAAAAAACCCACAAGTTTGAGATGTCTTAACCATTTGGCATTGTAAGATGTGTTATGCCCGAGTTTTGAGGAGATAATTAGAACCCTCTCAAAGTATGATGGGTTGTACCATGGACTTAGGTCCACTTGCATGGGTTGAGGTGTAAAGGTGCCCCGTGAGTTGAGGAAAATGATTACAATGCTTACCTATATAAAGTGTTTATGATATAATATTAATGATTTTTTTTGGAGAATGGAAGAGGAAGATAAGAAAGGAGAGGCACTAAGGTTTATTGTAAATCAATCAAAAGGAAGGAAAAATATCTCCTATTAGAGATATTTCTCAAGTTGCCTCTTCAATGATATTAAATTTCGTTGGAGATATGGAGTTAGCCTCAAAAACATTGATTGGGTACTCGAGAAATCCAAGCCCTGACATATCCAAGCTAGTCCATTAGATAGATTCGTCTTGGGCAAAGCTTGCAAATTCTAAGGTGCAAATCTCCCATTTTTAATGTGGGTTTTAAACCTTCCATTTGAAAATGCTAAAAGCAGGGTCATGATCTTGAAAGGAGGTCCTTAATTTTACCAAAACTCAATGCCAATGTTTAATCCATGGTGTGATTCTTTCTATTTGGGTTTTGCCTTGAACATTGAGATATATCTTTGGGTCTAGCTATTAGTCTATCGTTTCATTTATGTATTGAGAAGGTCTTAAGGGTTGGAGGGGATGCGATGGTTATTTTCCAATACCCCTCCCTTAAAACCTTATAAAGAGATAGTGTGCCCCATTTTGTTGTCATAATATTTCAACCATGAGCTCTTCTTATGAGTATGCCCTTGAAGGGAGGGTATGTAAAGGAAGTAGAAAAAAACAAAATTTCATGTTGGGTCAAAGGAGGGGTATAGATTGTAGGTGTCTCTAGAGGTCTTGAAAAAGGTGAAGGATAAAGGAGTTTACCTCTTATTGAAACACATTCCATTCCACCATTTGAGTTTCTAAAGGGCACTAACTTTAAGGGTCATAGGTGAGTTCTCACGAAGATCTTAAAAATAAGAAGGTAGGTGTGATTTAGCATAGGATTTATTCTTCAACAGTTGACTTTTAGGGTGAGATTTCCTAGTAAAAATACCCATGTATTGAAAACAAGAGAATACCCTCAGAGAATTAAAAAATCCTAACAGCAGGACTGAACTTTAGTATCTGCCTATCAAAATTTCAGATTTGTACGAGCAGAAATTGAAGGATGTAAATTCAAGAGTCAAAACACAGCAGGTACAGTGGATTAAAACAACAAATATATTAGGCCCACTCTACACAAATATGCAATCAGAGAATTCAAGATAAAAAGAGCAGGCTCCAAAAACAATTTCATAGAAGTCTTTATTACTCAAATAGAAGAATGTCACAGCAAGTTGTCATCTCACAAAAGCTCCTACTACAACCTACAAGATAACAATACTCACTCTTATTATCTATTTCTACAAATGTCTAACTAGTGTGCCCATTCTTTTCATTTATAAGTTAAGAGAAGGTGCTATTAGAAAACGGGCTAATGATAGCGTTAGTGGTGCATCTCCCTTGAGCATGAGAAAATCCCTCATAACTTTGCCTTGTATGCAAGGATTTTCTCTTAGAGTAGTGCATTATCATAGTAGATATAACTCCTATCCTGAAGGTGCCTCATTCCATAAGTGTGCACTCATGAATGCACTTGAGATGATGGTGTTAATCTCCTCAACTAGTGTGTCATACTTGGTGGGTGTGACCCAACAACTAATTCATCTATCCTAGAAGGTGTCGTTATAAGCTTCTAGCTGTATTTAAGAATATTTCTGACTGGTGTACCACAATCTAGCTCTGCAATCCTGGTTCTGCTCAACTTCTCAAGGCTAAGGTGAGACCAACTCAGACCAACTAGGTAATCTAACACTCTTAAGAATTTTTTTTTTTCCAATAACCCAAGATTCTCCCCCAACTTGTCAAACTTCCCCTTTGTTAGGAGCTTTGTCAAACTATTAACCATATGCAACTTTGTCAGAATGCGGTCCAACACTACCAACTCCCTAATGAACTTGGAATCTTAGGAAATTGTATTGAATATCAATGTGTTTGAAATGATCATGACACATTGGATTTTCATAGAGCTTGATGTGACTTTGATTCTCACAAGAGACAATATTGGGCTTCAACAACTGATTGGTTGACTCTACAATCAAGTTGAAAATCTAGATAGCTTCATAATAAGTATATGAAACTGCCCTATACTTTACTTCAATGGAACTGAATGAAATTGTTGCTTGCTTCTTGTTGATGTAATAAAAAAGATTTATAAAATGATAATAATGATGTTTAAAATGAGCCTTATGATGGTCTACTTATACACATTGATTGTTCACGAGGTGTAGGGGTATGTTTATAACATCACTACCCTTGAAAGCTTTGTCTTGAAAGAAAATTAATTAGAATTTTCTTTAGTTAAGCACATTTTTGTGGTGGAATGAAGTTTATCAGATATCTATTTATGCTTTGTAGAGGTTTGACTTTGTTTTTCCTTTGAGTGTTGGTGAGGTTTCTTTGCATTTTTTGCATCATAGTCTAAAGTATTTTGACCTGATTGTTTAACATGAAAGCTTTATGCTTATTGGCAATATCTCTGAAATACCTGCATGATTAAGAAACTGTATGGTTAATTAAATTACTAATTAGGTAATACATAAAGAGGATGATGCTGAGAGGGCTTACTTGGGTGACTTTGGGAGCAACCTGGAGGTGGTCAGACAAAGCTCTTCTAAGTTACAAATCTAAAGAGAAAAATCTGGTGATGTATATGTGGTTGCTCAACCTGGGCTGTATGGAAAATATTGGCAGAGATTTTTTACCTTTCCATGTCTTCACGAAAGTAGGTTGTCTGGTCACAGAATAAGATCACTACATGTAGGTGATGGTTCTGTAGTAAGTTCTCAGCCTTATCTTCAGAATGGCTAATAGAGAGGATCAGGTTTGAATATAGGATATAATTTGATGAATTTGGAGATTTAGAGTTAAATAAAAAATTGTGGTGATGTTTGGATGGGTGCTAATTTGTAGGGTTTTCCATTTTTATAATTTTCTTTGTTGTGCTTTCTACCACGCTACCTAGTTGCTTTCCTGTTGCCCTAGAATTTTAACTTTTTCGATGTTTATCTCTCTATTGTTTCTTGCCCCATTTGAAATGTCATCCTTATTTGGTAGGTTTTTTCTTCAATATAGTGTGAATATTTTTCCATCATACAACTTCTATGGGGTTTGTCTATGCAAATAGCTTGTAAGGCCCATTCATCAAGGTATTTGATGAAATGAAATGATTATTGATGATCACCAACTAATGGTACCTATAGAGATTTACTCTAACAATTCTACAGTTTTCCTGTGACAACAATTATACAACATTTTAACCTCATGAACTAGTCTCTTCTATTCTCTTAGTTGATGCTATAAGCACTTATTGTTGTTGTCGAAGATTTTACTCTCTAGTCCCATTGAGCTATTTCAGTTATTTGTGGACATTAATCTATTTTCATTTCATTTCTTCGATTTTTCTAATTGTTATGTGTTACCTTTGGCCAGTGCCTTCTTTCTTACCTATGCTTTTTCTGCTTAAGCATTCCAGCCAGCCAGAGCAGTAGGGGTAGCAGGAGCCACGCAGTCCAGCCAGAGCCCAGCAGGGGCAGCGCAGAGGTAGCAGGGGCCATGTAGGGCTGATGCAAGCCCAGTCAGGGCAGCACAGGGGCAGTGTAAGCCCTTCAAGTGTGACACAGGCCCTTACTAAGCAGCGCAGAAGCCGATGCAAGCCAGTAAGGCTGATGTTGAGAGATTCAAAGCAACGTATTACTACCGTTTTTATTTCTCTGTTGGGTGAACCAATTTTGGTGCCCAGGATTGTTGTACTTAGAAACTGCATAATAATGAAAATCCTCCAGAGCTAGATGCACCGGTTTTCCTGCATTGGGTTTTTTCTGGGGAAAGTTGTCCAAAAAATCCGTGTGTCACTTTGTCTATGAGCATGTTATTCAGTATTTGATCTATATGTGTAGGTTGCTAGTTGTATTTACTATTTACTTTGCTAATTTATTGAATATTTCATAAATTAAATTGTAACTTAATTCAAGTAGGAGAAGTAAAACAAGATACTGCAGTAGGGTTTCTTAGATTAAGAAATTTTCACATTCCCTAGGTCTAGCCTCATTAGGTCACCTAGGGCAACAATTTCCCAGGAATCTAGCTAGAGGAAAACTTCTATCTCCTAGAGGCAGTTGCGTTGCTGGGTGCCCTCACTCTCCTCAGAACTTGGGCCAATTCCGATGGTGGAATCTTCGGATACCTCAAGCCCTAGCTCTAGGATCAAGTTTTTCCTAGGTGTTCCCAAGGATAGAACCTAGTAGGATCAATTTGACCTATCGAAGTAAAAACACTTGTCTGATCCTTTCCCATCACCTTATCCAGGATAGGAACATCATTGGTTGCTAAATTCCATCCCTGAACCTGGGTTGGGTCCACTTGGCCCCGTGTGGTCCCATTTGGTGTCAAATTCCTTTCATCAAGCACCATTTGAGAATCCAAGTTCCCAAAGGATTTTAGGGGTTGAGAACTTCCTTCATAAGTCTTATTCTTCTCCCTCAACCCTTTAATCCCCCTCCTCTCTCCCTAGAAGATAATTCCCTTGCTTAAAAGGAAAGCAAGTCCCACTCTTTATTTTATCTTAGGGAAAGGGTTTCGAGGGTCACTTCCCACCTATTCATTGACCTATACTCTACAAGTGACTTCCTAAACTACCGAGACTCCACCCATCGGTGAAATTCAGTGAAGAGAAAGGAGCCTTAGCTGTGGTGAAAATGGGCTAAGCCTCCATCATTTCCCTTGTCCTAGCAGTTGCCCTCTTAGGAACCCCTTTTAGGTCCACTACTAGTTTGAGTGGTAACAAGTTGTTCACAATTCCATTTGTGAACAACTCTTTGGTATGCCCACTTTTGCCATACTACAGCTCCAAGATGAGAAGTCCAGGGCTATGGAGGTTTCCCTTCTTCTCACTGAATCAACCCTCTACAATATAGTGAACTAGGGCTAGTTGGTTGGCCCACTTGACTGTTACTTTAGTCCTTCAAAGTCTGCACATCCTTAGGCCCTATACACCTGCCCTTATACCAATTTTTTTATCCTTCACCAGAACAAGAGTCATGGCTCTTCTTTAACAGTAACCTAACAACCCTCCAACTGTACTTGGACTACCATCAATCCGCACAACCACAATCAATTCTTTTTACTGATCTAGGGCCCACAATATTGTCTTCATCTAGGGCTCTTCAAATCTGCCACCTAACAAGATCACTGTTCTTATGTATCGAAAATTTGATCTTTGTTGTCCAATATATGAACAAATATGAACTACTCATCTTATCATACTTCTAACAATCTGTAGATGACTGAACTAGGGTCACAAATCAGCCACTAACAATCCATTTACTAATTTTTTATAGGTTTCTTCAGATTTTTGTCTAAAACTCTATGGAAACTCCACCAAAATCAACTCCTTTACATGTCAATCCATTCTTCATATGGCACATTTCTTCTGCATGCTCAATCTTCTACTCAGGTTCCACCCTCATTTGTATCTGTTGTCTCCACACATATTGAATCTGCAAACCATCTTCCAGATCTGCGGTCTTTATTGCAGAAAGAAACCTCGCTCTAAGGGTCACAACCCGTCTTCTTCTACACAAATTTGTCACAGCCTTAAGGGCATACCTTATGAACTAAACATGCTAGGAAACTGTCCTAACTAGGGAATTATACTTATGTACTTATAATTGTTGTAGAAAAAACCCTATCCACACATAGAAAAAACATGACTCTTGCCTCAAGAGACTCGACCTAGCTCATATGGATCCATAGATTATGGGCATTTCTTTGACTGAATGTTTACATGAACTTCAAATCTCAATGTCAACCCTCAAACTAGGGTTAACTCAGTCAATATTACGCTTGCGTGGACTTCTGTTATGGCTCTAAATTATAGTGCAAGCCCTCCTCCATTTATGTTGGTCTTTATTACAAACCTTGCGGCCTACTAACCACCACAAGGCAATATGGTATCAACCCTCTCTTCTATTTCATGTAGAAAATCTAACCAACGGGATTCAATCTGATCTTGTAATGTACTAAAACAAGGCACTAAATCCCTCCTACAATTTGTGGAAACAAAACACGATCGCACAATCACATATAAGTAAGAGAAACAAGTTATTAATCGCACAACACAAGATGTATCTGGGGAAGAAACTACTCAAAACCCTCTATCTATATTTTTTATTAAGTCAAGGAATCATGAAACAATACAATTCTTAATCCCTCTTGAGATTCTCCAGCACTCTGCCAATTGTCTCCTATTGATCTAAGAAAAATCGGTCTAGTACTTAGCCAATTCTTAGCCTTCCTTCAACCTGCCTTGCTCACGCAATTCCTATGGAATTATCTCCATATTAATTAGGAAAATCAACCTTCCTTGATTGCACAATCCATCATGGCATCCCAATGACTTTATAATTGCACATGGGAAATTTTCTATAAATAAAACTGATAGTTATGTTCCTCTGAACTGTGTTACAATAAGGATCAAGGGTCTTTTTATTATTTAAAATAAGATAAAACCCTAAACAACCAAAACCCTAACCCAAGGAGATGTAACACCAAGGGTTTATGGGCCTCGTTGGGATTAGTTGGGCAGCCAACTTCCTGGGGTCGTAACTTGGTCATATGATCTTCGTTTGACGCACATAATACCTTGTTAGAAAGATCTATCCAAGGATTACAACTGCTAATGTGATATCAATGAAGTATCCAAACTTTTCATGCCCAAAAAATATTGTTTGGGGCCTCAAAATGGCTCCGGAAGTTCAGGACCCGAAAAACTGCAAAAATGGTAAATTGTGCTATAATTAAGGAAATTGAAAAACTGAAAGAGACAATGGCGAGGGCCCAAGTGGAATAGGCAGGTGGCCACCAATATCCACCTCAATCACCTTAAATCGAATTTCTTGAGCTAACTCAATCATCATGAATTATTTAACTGACACAAGTTGTTATGAGACGAAATTAAAATTTATTGTCCAATTTATTTAAGGGATAAATAAATTAGAGGCCTAACATTCCTCACTCCTGGTACATCAAAATTCCTCACCAGTGTGGGTGAATTTTCTTTTTGTCCTTTCTAGTTGCCAATTTCACTGTTTCTTGTTGCAAATTTCAACACTCCCTCTCAACAAGAAAGGAATTCAATCTATCCTGATCCGGTACCTTTGGAATGCTCTGCATGCTACACTTCTCTAGTGTTGTTTGCACTTGAAAATATTGAAACTGAATAACCTCTGAACAAATGAATCAGTATAATTCATCTGTCATCAGAGTCTTCTGACTACTGCTAGCTACTACACCTGTCTAGTACTGGATTCTCTATGCTGTTGCTGACATCTGCATCTGTGCCCTTTAAACTATTGCTAACTCTGATTTGTGCTCTAGTATTTGACATATGTCACTCTGATTTCTGTCTTGCTGACATCTGACTACATCAATCTAACTGATCCTTCCTACTACTGTTGTACTGTGGGCTCCTTGTAGCTAGGTTCAATCCATGAGACACGCCATCTCAATGGACCTTGCCCAAATTTCTTATCTTGGAATTATTTCTACACATCACCCCACCTTACACCTCGAGGTATGGTTGCTCCCTCTTCCCATCTGGCTCGAAATTTCCCCCTCATGGAGGTCTCTTCTTGAGTGGATGCTTCCACTCAGTCTCCTCTCTGCTTCTCCAATTGTGGTAGCTACTCCACAACGTTTTGAGACTGCTTCTCATGAGGATGCATGTTGAGAGGTAATTTATGCTCCCTCTGAACCACCAAGTCTCTAACTTCTGCCTTTCTCCTCAAAGTTTTGCATGCATCTGGTACCTCAAGTGAATATAGGTTCTTGACTCGCGCACAGTATAATTGTATCGACATTACAAAAATTTTCTAAAAAAGAGTTGATTTTAAATCTATGATATCTCCCCCATCCGAGCTCCGATTCGACCGATTTGTTTTTTCCATTTGGGTAGATTTTAGCAAGGAATCCAAATATTCTATTTATTTTTGAAAATTTTACACCAAAATCTTCAAATATTCTCTGCAAAATCGCCGCCCAAAAAATTCCTTCTCTGATACCATGTAGAAAATCTAACCAACGAGATTCATTCTGATCTTGTAATCTACTAAAACAAGATATTGAATCCTTCCTACAATTTGCAGAAACAAAACACGATCGCACAATCAAATATAAGTAAGATAAATAAATTATCAATCACACAGCAACATGATGTATTTGGGGAAAGCAACTGCTCAAAACCCCTCTATCCCTATTGTGTATTAAGTCAAGGAATCATGAAACAATACAATTCTTAATCTCTCATGAGATTCTCCAGCACTCTGTCAATTGTCTCCCGTTGATCTAGGCAAACTCGGTCTAGTACTTAGCCAATTCTCATCCTTACTTCAGTCTTCCTTTCTCATGCAATTCATAGGGAATTAACTCCTTATTAATTAGGAAAATTAGTCTTCCTTGATTGCGTAATCCATCATGGCATCCCAATGACTTTATAATTGCACATGGGAAATTTTCTCTGAATACAACTAATAGTTATGTTCCCTTTAACCTCTATCTCAACTGGGTATTCCTTGAAATTGACATGCATGCAAATATTAATAGCGAATTATCAGTTATATGATTGATCACTCATTGTGAATTAAATCTAATTTAATTCACTAGACCTCTCACTAGCTCATCACTCAGTTAGAACTAGCTAAACTGATTTTAACTCATTTAATTGAGTTAATTACACTTGCACCCCACTAATGCATCAACTTCAACTGGACCCCAAAAATATTAGAATCCCTCTAGATGCCTCATCTTAGACCCTCAACTCGAATTTCTTGAGCTAACTCGGTTATCATGACCTAATTAACTAACACAAGTTGTTATGAGATGAAATTACAATTTATTTTCCAATTTATTTAGGGGAAAAATAATTTAGACGCCCCACATTCCTCACTCCTGGTGCATCAAAATTCCTCACCAGTGTGGGTGCATTGTTTTTGTCCTTTCTGGTTTCCATTCTCACTGTTTCTTGTTGCAAATTTCAACATTTCAGAATTTGATGCGGCCTTCACACAAAGACACCATTGAAATCACATGCCTAGATTCTCATGAGAAACCTCTCTTAAGCTCGATCTACCAGAAGAGAAGCAACAATATGCCATCCTACTTCCTAGCGCAAACCGACCATTAAGGTATGCAACATTCTTCTGAACCCTCACATGATGATTTTTCTCTTAGAGGATGATCATGACCTCCCTTTAACAACCCTTACTCAACCCTCGTACTCGACCTACTTTAGGACTACATCTATCTTCACCCCCTTGATGTGCCAGATAGTGGGAATACATGTCAAACATGCTAATATGTGCCAAGTGATAAGGCATGCCAAGATGTGCAAGGGTGTGTCAATGCGTGTCATCGGACTATCAAGACAACAAAATGGAGAAGAAAGTTAAACTACAAGGAAATGAACACATAAAAGGGTTAATAATTCATTAATCTACCTTTTCCAAGAGGGGCATGCTAGGCACACCAACACTAGGTGGAAATAGGTGCCAAGTGCAAAGTCTTAGTGCATTCTAAGTGCCAAGTATTCATTTGTTGCTTCTCATCTACTTTCCAACTATTGATCATGACAAATAAATTTAATATTAAACCATGCCAAATCATACCAAGGCATCTCAACGTATTCCATACATGCTAATACTTTCCAAGCACCAATATGTGTTAGGGACTAATGTTATGCATGTTATGAAATGGAAGGGAATGTTGAAGGGTGCTAAGGTGTGCTAGAGAGTGGTAATGCATGTTGACGAGTGTTAAGGAGTATTAGGAAAAAAATCATGGAAGTTAATGAATATGAGGAACGTGTACTGCCAGAGACTAGTGTTAATGAGTGTTAGTTTTCATGCCAAGGAGGGAGTGACAAGGCATGATAAGCATTGGTAAGGCATGCTAGGGAATATCAAGGCATGTCAAGAATTCCCAAAGTGTGCTTGGGAGTTCCAGGGCGTGCTAATTATATCATCTGCCAGTTAATAGTGCCAAGATATGCCAATACATGCTAGGTGCTAAGGATGTGGCGCAAGGTACCAGGGTATGTCAATATGTGTCAAGGAAACAAAAGGAAGAACCAATAAGAGGGTTAATAAGTCAGGAATTTATCTTTTTGAAAATGGGCATGCTAGGCACACTAATAATAGGTCCCAATCCATGCCAAGTGTAATTGTGTGCCAAGTGCTAATGTATGTCAATGCATTCGACCAAGGTGTTCCAAGGCATACTAGGGACTATATGCAACATACCAACACATGCTAGGAGAGTTCCATGTTGTGCTAGCGCGTGCCACCATGTGCTTGGGCGTCAGTGTCATCACAAGATGTTCCAAGACATGTGGGGTGCTAAGAAATGTTATTGTGTGCCAAAGCATTAATTTAAGGTGTGCCCAGATTGTTGAGGATTGTTAGGTCTTTCTTATTAATAGAATTGTCAGAGCTTGATTGTGTATTAAATAATATATTTCCTACACACAATAGTGAAACTTTAAAGGGAATTTTATAGATAGTAAACTTAATAGATATGAATCATGTGTTGACTCATAGGAAATCTCTATTCAACTAGTCATTACTTGAGGGAAATGATACACACTAATTACTTCTTTAAAAATTGACTGACCCTAACCACTATGGCCTTGGACATATTATAAAAAATAATCCACAATAATGGTCTTAAATTTTTATCTTTTGACAAAAAATATATTAACAGGCACATAGCGACATCAAAAACTAATTGGAATGATCAATGATGACAGAAATTTTTTGACCATCACCAAAAGTAACAAAAAGAGTATTGGTGAGGGTCATTAAAATTTCATCACTAGAAGTGTCACCAAAGAGAGAATTAGTGATGGGCCTTTAACGACCCTCACCAAAAGTGTCATTGAAAATGTCTTTGGTGACGGACCATAAAGGATCATCACTATATACACTTACAGTGACGATTTTTTAATGATCAATGATGCCGAACATTTTTTGACCGTCACCAAAAGTAACAAAAAGAGCATTGGTGAGGGTCATTAAAAGTTCGTCACTAGAAGTGTCACCAAAGAGAGAATTAGTGATGGGCCTTTAACGACCCTCACCAAAAGTTTCATTAAAAAGGTCTTTGGTGACGGACCATAAAGGACCATCACTATATACACTTACAGTGACGGTTTTTTAAGGACCGTCACTCATATGCAGATTATACTGACTCAAAGGTCCGTCATGCCACGAGACCTCAACAATGTGCTTTTTCCTAATGAATTCCAAAGCAAATAATCTCATGGGCACAAATATTGGAAGCCTATAAGGTTCCACACCAGCTCCATAAAGTCTAATTTCAGAATAATCTTCATAGACATCCCAATCACCAAACTTACAATTCGTCCCTAGCTGCAAGAATTCTTGAGCCTTTGGCAGGAAGCATGGGGGAAAGATCCCATTCAAAATTCTATATGTGGTAGACATAAAATGACTTGCAAAGTCAAACAAACCTTCCTCATTTCGTTCTATCCTTGCTATGTCTGTCCAAAATACCATTGACTGCCTCTTCTTGTTTATACCCATTATATTTAACCCCACATGCATGAATTCTTCTACATTTTGATATAAAAATAGATAAATAACAAGAGAGGGAAACTTGAATGAACCCATCAGTGATAAACTCATAAGCTGAGAATTGACATCTTCTTGCCAATAAGAGGGGATATCTAGCACTACTCTTGGCTTCATCATCAAAGCGCTCAATCATATCTTAGTTTAGGATTGATAGGTGGCTTGAATGTACTGGCTGCAACTACCAGTGAATCTGCCATTATGTTTTCTTCTCTTGGAATTAATTGAAGATTCAAAGCTTCAAAATAATTCTCAATAAGGTCCCAGACCTCAGTCCTATATGATCTCAACCTTGGATGCTTGGTTTGACACAGATTTTTAATCTATCTTATAATCAATTCAGAGTCACCAAAAATAGAAATACATTGAATTCCCATTTGTTTAGCAGTTTGGAGACACAAAATTAATGCCTCATACTCAGCTACATTGTTTTTCGATTCAAATTCAAGCTTAAAATAAAAAGGAAAAAGATTACCTTATGGAGAAATTAGTAAAAATCCAGCTCATGTGCCATCCCTAGAATAGGCACCATCAAAATAACACTTCCAAATTTTATTTGAATCTAGCTACTTATGTGAAATTGCTGAAGAGAGCTGCTTCTGTGAGTCTTCAGCAAATTGTGCATCTTCATGCAGCATAAAACAAGAGAGATCTTCCTTCATATTTCTTTGTGGTAGTTTTAACAAATATTGTTTCTCTGTATAACCTTCTTTCTTCCCCATTAAACACAGGAATGATAGCATATGTGAAGTCCAATTTTAAAACACCTCCAAGCTTCGTTCCCCAAGATCTGAACAAGAGCATACCAAATCTAGCTAGAATATTTGCAACTACTACATCCATCATAATACTTTTGGCTGGAATTTGAGCCAGTGATACTACCATATCTTTAATAAGCCCAACACACTTCACTCTTTTTGAATCAAATGAATAAAGGTCTCTATAGGGCTTAGTGATTTGTAAATTTAATTCTTTCATTACAGATAAGGGCATGAGATTATGTGATGCACCAGAATCTAACATACAATTATGAAGAATAAAATCATGAAGAAGCACTGATATATAAAATGGAGGAATAGAAGAATCTACCTCTTCCACATGTGGACCAAAAGTGACCACTGGTTTTTCTTCTTGCAAATTTACAGTATCACCAATATCATTAGAATGAGAAAGATTAATAAATTCTGCAATTTCCTTCTTGTAACCAGGGGTCTTAGCTAGCTCAAGTAAGGGTACTTGAATTTTGATTTTTTCTAATTCTTTGGATAGATTGAAAATTTGATTTTGTTTAATAATATTCTCAGGTTCTTCTTGATTCTTTTTAGGATTAGCATTCTACTCAGGTACAATAACAATATTCTCCAAAATATTAGAATCAATAGACTTATTCTGGGAAGCCCCAACTTGTTTTTAATTTCCACTCAGTAAATTGATAGGTTGTTTCCCCCTGTCTGATTGCTTTACTAAGTTTTTTGGTTGTGGAGTCATCATTGGAGAAGGGACTAACTCTAGTTCTTTTTCCTCATCATCTTGAGTTCTTAATATATTTTTTGATATTAATTCATAATTCTTATGCAACTTTGCTTTCATAAAACCTATGAATTGCTTATAATACTCATCCATTTCTTCTTGATCGAATGACACATCTGCTTTTATGCATTCTTCTTCACATTATTCTTCATCTTCATAATCTTCCATATAAACAGCAAATATATGATCTTCAACTTCTTTCTGATCGTCCTCAGTAGACTGTGAAAGTGCTGCTTATATATACAAAGGTGCTTGAACTTGATCCTGATCTCTCCTTTCCCTTTACAAAATCTGCAAGGGTTTCTTTCTAAACTGTGGATTGAAAACTCCTCTATTTTGCTGGGAAGGTTTCTTAATGTCCAATTCCATCTTCACTAATTTATTTGGCAAGTTCTTGATAACCTTTTTCATGTCATCAATCCTTTGATCCTGTGAAGAACCTTCTTTGGCCTTACCTTTGTCTTGAACTAACTGCTTTTCTTGTGTTTTTCCAGGAGCAGTCATGTTTGCTTCAATCTCCAAAGCATCTATTTGGATTTTTTCAAGAGTAGTAGATATTCTCTCTCTCAAAGTGAAACTAAAATCTGATACAAAAGCCCCAACAAAAACTACTCTTGCTCCAACAGGAGGGGGTTTCATTTCTAGAGGCAAACTATTATACAATTTGTTGAATATTTTAATAAAATCATTCATGTTTTCATCAGAATTTTTCTTGATAGCATTAAACTCTGTCAATGAATAACCATGATCTCTCTTTTCACCCCATCTTTGGATGAATTTTGTTTCTAATTTGTCCCAATTATTAATTGAGGCATTCAACAATCTTTAAACCATTTTCTTGCCTCATCATTGAGAGACTATACAAAAAGTCTCATTACTACATCAAGATGTTCAACATTTAAATTTTCAGCAAAGGTGCAAAACAAAGGCAAGTGTTGTTCTCCAGTTACTTCATCTTCACCAGTAAATATAGGAAGCAACTTAAGGTATTCCTAGGGCATTGCATTCATAGGTTGTGGGAGATTTAATGGTGCATATCTATTAATCAAGAAAGCGGGGACAAGGGCTGACATGTTTATGCCTTGATTAAATACTACTTGAGTAGGTGGGGTTTGTATACCAGTTGTAGATGTGAATGGATGGGGTGAAACCACTGATATGGGAAGGGGTTGATGAATAATACCAGAAGAACTGGCAACTGTACTAGGCTGAGCTTCTGAAAATGTGAATGAAACAAACTCAAAATATTTTTCTTCTTACTTTGGTTCTTGGAAATGAATAAGTGTGGAAAAGGATTCTTTTTCTGAGAAAATGAGTTTCCGAGAAATATCCTTGGATGAAAGGTTATGGGAACTGCTGCCTGGTGCAAGTAGTGTAGCATCAGGTGTAGAAAGTGTTCTTGATTTCTGCCCTTTTTTAGAAACCAACTTTTCAGGATTTGACAGAATAGGATCTTTCTGTTGAGAGGTATTTGACCTCGTATGTGGCCTTTTATATGCCAGAATTATGAAATAAAGACACAGCCTGATATTTCCTCCTTTCTGAACAACCACAGGAAATATGAATAAAACCTAGGGAAATAACTTTGCTTCTTTTTCCCTGGAAAAGACGCCAAAAAAATTTTGTACCTTAAGAGACAATCCCTTGGCTATATTAAGGAATTAGTGCTTAAGACATTTTTACATGTATGTCACAGAATTTTAATATTAAAGGTCTCTTCTTAATCACCTTCATATGTTCTGTTATTAAACCCTCAAGAATCAAATGCAATACACACTTTGCAATGCCATTATTTGTTGATATCAAATGGAATGATGAGAAGAATATGAAGGAAGGAAGCCTAAATTGATATGTTGATGAACATTATCTATCACTTTAAACTTAAGAAGAATTATATGACAAGAGATTAGTTAAAATAAAGGAGCACCCATTAAGGATTTTAACTCTTGATCACATATGTAAAAAGAGACCTGCAACTTCATTACTTCATTTTATTCAAGAACAGAAAATACAAAATGTAGACTAGAAAACATATCAATATCAAAAAATTCTAGAAGCTTGATTTTCATTCATTAATAAATTGAAAACTGAGTACAAAATTTGCAGTTTGAAGGTCCAAAACTCGGAAACCTTCTCTTTCTTGTTTATCTCCTTAAATACAATAGAAAGCAGTTTGTAACTGCTGGAAATAATCCTAACTACTTCAAATCCTTAGGAATTCATCAACTACCTACTACATGTCATCAAAAGTGTCTTATTACAATTACATTCTATTTAAAGAGGAAAATAACATGAAACATAACTCCTAATCTATTTGCTGAATGTGAACTGATGATGTTCCTCCTGCATTTCCTTGACTGGCTGGTTTATATTTTTTTGAGGTCAAGGGATCCTTTGGTAGATCTGTCATCCAAGCTCTACATTTCTTCCATATCTCAATATTTTTCTTAGGTGAATGAACCAGCTTGTGATATTCCAATCTAAAGGCAGTGATTCTGTTGAATGATGGCCTCTCTGTAAATAAAGTCTTCACTAACCACAACTATTGAAAATGTTTTTAATTTCATTCTCTTCTAACTCTTGATATGTTTTAGAATCAATGAAATCAATGAATTTTCTTGCCCAAATGGCCCTATTAATTGTTTTTTTCTTGTCTTCCATGACTTGTTCTTCAAAATCTCTGATAATACTTCTTTCCTCTGCTACAACGGTCAGAAAACCCCAAATTACTTTCATTTCTGCAATGATATCATTCCAGATGATATCCTTGGCATGTATTAGGGATATATTTCACTTCAATTTTTCCTTAAGATTTTTAATCTCAGTGTCAGCAGTCTGGAAATTTGTTCTGTATTTACTGACTTCCCCCTTTTTGGCTTGAATGATCTTTGTTGCTATCTCCAAATCAGCTTGTGCCTTTTTTTTATCCCTCTCCGCCATCTTCAATTCAGTAGTCAATTGAGATATTTGTGCTATTGGATCTTAATTACCAGATGGAAAAACAAAAGTACAAGTATGAGATTCAATATGATTCTGCAAAGATAATGCAGTTTGCTTTAATTTATCGATTTCTTCTTCCTTTTGCAGGAGCTGCTGAAGAAGTTTCTCTTTCTCATTTTCTACTTCTGCAACCTATGTTGCCATGGAGTGGTCTCCTGTAGGAAATTTCAATTTCTTCTTCAACACAAATATTTCTGATTCAGAAATTTGCAGAAGCTTCTATACATCACATTTTTCATTGGTATCTACCCCAATCTTCACAATAATATTTTTGATCTCTTCATTCTGGATTTTTAAAGCCTTGGAATTTTCTTTCTCTAACTTCAATTGCTTGATTACTTTTCCAAGAATTTTTCCAGCCTTGATTGCCATTGCATTGGTTTTGGTTAATTCATTCACAATCAACTGGACTATTTGCATATGTAGATTTACCTTGTCAAGCAATGGAATTTTCTTTACATCTACAGTTAGATTCACAGTATTAAAATTATTGGATGAACCAATAAACATATTAGATGGATGTGAAAGGGAAATATTAAATTGATCCTTTTCAAGATCCATTGCAGTTAGCAATCTTGTTTTCTCTAGGGTTTCTGGTACTCAGCTTGAGCCTCCATGCTTGCCTTCATTTTCTGATTTCTTTCTGCAATCTGAGAAAACATTTGTTTATTTAAGGGCACTTGATCCTGAGTGCTTTCATGCCTTCTTGGTGAAGCAGGGACTTTCTGCTCATCTCCTAATTGTAGTGAGAAACCAGTTTGAGCATATACAGAATCCTCACTAAGCTTTTTCCTCTTTTCAATCCTATGTTCTTCATCCTCTGAATCAATCACTGATTCTTTTCCTCTCTTATTTTACTTCTCTGATATGACTGGAGTTTGTATATTTAGCTCACAGAACCTACAAAACCTTTGTTTTCCATCTTTTCTACATCAGGTCTGCTTTCATGAATGAATGTTGAATACCCATTTTCAATTTTCTTATTGGAAATCACATTATGAGGGTCATATGACCACTTCTCTCCTAATAGGAAATGCATTTCATCTAACATTTTAGTGACTTCATTAGTTGCCTATCTCATATTAACTATTTAAAAAGGATCAACAATCATTGGCAATTTAAACATATGACCTTTCTTCATAGGTACAAAATGGATTTGATCAACATTTAAACTTTTCCTAATGAATTCCAAAGCAAACAATCTCATGGGCACAAATACTGGAAGCCTATAAGGTTCCACACCAACTCCATAAAGTCTAATTTTAGAATAATAGTCATAAACATACCAATCACCAAACTTACAATTCGTCCCTAGCTACAGGAATTCTTGAGCCTTTGGCAAGATCCATGGGGGAGAGATTCCATTCAAAATTATATATGCGGTAGACATAAAATGAATTGCAAAGTCAAACAAAACTTCTTCATTTTGTTCTTTCCTTACTATGTCTGTCCAAAATACCACTGACTACCTATTCTTGTTTATATCCATTATATTTAACCCCACATGCATGAATTCTTCTACATTTTGATATAAAAACAAATAAATAACAAGAGAGGGAAACCTGAATGAACTTGTCAGTGATAAACTCATAAGCTGATAATTGACATCTTCTTTCCAATAAGAGGGGATATCCAGCACTACTTTTGACTTCATCATCAAGGCAAACATTCCCAGAACTGATTTGTATATTGTACTATCGTCGTATTTTCCCAAAATCTTTGAAATTAACCTCTATACAGGTCTGACTTCTTCATCAAAAACCTCCATGGGGAATTCTTTACTATGAGGTGAAAACTGCTTTGTATCTGGCTTCAGAAAAAAGATGAATTGGTTGAAGTCTTGACCTGCAAGACTATCATAATGCGCCATCAACGAATCATCAGTGAATTGGACATATGACTCTAACTTAGGGTAACATAGAGCTTGATGAACCAGTTTTGCTAAGACTTGCAGAACATTTTCTCCTTGACAATTCATTACAAAACACTTTCCTGGGTACATGATAGACACTAGCTAATACACGAATTCGGGAAAAAGGTGAGTTCTTGGTATGCATGCAGACAATACACCAGTGTTAACCATTGCGGTGTAAATTGGAGAAGCTTTATCATTTAAACAGACCTGTTGATAAAATGAAAGGTGGTCTAGAGAATAGACAGTATCTTGGATGCCCCTCTGAGTGCCCATGAGAGGAATGTGATTGGAAGAACCTGAAAGGGATGGACGCTTGGCCATAATTTAGCTTGGGATGACAGACAATCAATAGGGTGGCAGATAGTAGAGAAAGACACAACGCAGAAAAAACCTCAGATACAAACTAACAATAATAACCTTACAAAATGATAATTCATCATAAATAGGTGGCACGAGCTTAAGAATTAAATGTTGAAAAGACACGCCAAGAGACCGTTAAAAAGTACCCCAACGTGGACGATAGCTGTCACCAACTGGTAGCTTATGTCACTACGAGAGGTCTCAAGGTACGGAGAGCTCTTCGAGTTCATGCCCCCACAGTGAATCTCGATTGTTGATCTGGATCAACCCCGCAGCCAACAGGGTCAACTGCGGAGGCACCCTCCTCGTTAACGCTCACACTAAAAGTGCCCACTAGTTGACACTTTTGTTCCCTATCTGATAAATCATCGGATCTTGCTCCATAATCTGCTCGTTATTTACCCTGTGTGTTGGGACCCACTTTCACAAAGATTTAAAGTATTAAACTTTAAACTTAATGTAATGAATATTAGATTTTTATGATAAAGTGAAACTTTATACTTTAACATATATTTTGATAAATAAAAAAAAAATTTAAATTAAAAATGAAGGATATTTCAAATGAGCCACAACAGTGCCAAAGAAATAACCTACACAGATACCTATGTGTTAGTGTAGTTCAAACTATAAAAGAACTTAGACGGAAAAATTACTCAAAACTATTGATGCCATATCCTCTAGGTTCAATACATGTGCAAGAATAATTATCATCAAACACAAAACCTTGGCCTCCTGAACCAGTTCATGGGAAGGCAGAGCATGAAATCCTCATTATAATTAAAAAAATGAGCTCGGGATGAAACCTGGGGTAGGGTTCGATACCTTAAAGAACTCCTTTAGTCCTCAACCGTTTGATCATGGAGGAGAGATCCATCAACTCTTAGGTGGCCAGATTTCCTCACATCTAAGAATTTTCCATACCGATGTACGTCGGGGATTAAAGGAGTGTTAATACATTACATTGGTAGCATTAAAAAATAGCCCATGACCGTTTAACAAACGTTGTTGGACTAGATCATGACAGATCATCCAAATATACCGATGATATATGAGTTTAACTTATAATAAATTCATATGACCAAACATTAACCTAAATTTGTAAATTAACGAGTCTACACCATGGTAATTATGCAATTATATAATGAAATATAAATTTATAGAAGTTTATGACATGTATTTACCATGAAATAATTTCTTTCGTGTATAGATGTTACATACAGAAATTAAATTAATTGAAAAAAGAGATTTATGTATTATTATTTAAATATTTATATACTTAAAATGGGTTTAAATAAATAATGTTTGAAATATAAAAATTACACGCGATTTAAATGATGATAATATAATATTTCAACATAAATTTGGTAATACGTAACAACTTATAACCCAGAGAAAAGGCAACTCAAATAAATTAATAAATTATAGTTTTTTCGTTTTATACTAAGATATGGATAGGTTGGATATTATGGAATTCATGTAGTTGAGGACTGCTTATGTCCGTTTCAAATATACTTGGAGAAAACTAAGGGAATTTGAATTTTTTTTTAGCATGTTGTGGATAGAACCTTTGAGAAATATTGTAGACATGTATGTTATTGTTACCCTTACATTTGGTATGAGAATGGACCATTGTT